>JAGDQP010008980.1:0-24051 GCA_022664845.1 Lepisma saccharinum
CACTTTCCACCTTCTTCTGATTTGGTAACATGTCTATTTCCATACATGTTGTTGAAGAACAAGAGACCTCCGTTCCAGGTTTTGTGTTTGTATTTACACATAGGGGGTACATACTGGTAACCGTTGGCTTTAATAGGGATGGACTGTTTGGTCTTTCTTCTATATCTATTTCACCAAATTCATTTTTCACCTCATTTGATTTTGGGGACATACACATTCTTGAAAAACAGGGAGTCTCCATTCCAAGTTTTGTGTCTGTATTTACACATTGGGGGTACACATTGGTAACACTTGGTTTTAATAGGGATGGACTGGAGGGCCTTTCTTCAATATCCGTTTCAACAAATTCACTTTTCGTTAGGGAATGTACACTGTTCTCTAAGGGTATCACATTTAAAGCGTTTTTCATAGTCACATTACTTTTCATAAGCAAGGAAGGACTCTGCGATCGGTTTTCAATATTTGATAAAGTTTCAGCAAAAAGTTCCACTTCGTTCACTATGTTTAAAAAGCTGTCACTGGACCAGCTATCTTCTTCTCCCGAAAAATCCATTATAAATTAAAGTTTCCTATCGTAAAAAAGACACAATACTGTTCAAAGTACTTAATTTGTTCAATTAAATACCCGGAATACTACACAACAAAATCCCGATACAGTCTTTTCAATCTTAAACTGCTTCCGTCTTTTCTTCCAAACTATAGACCAACACTACCAACAAAGCTTCTATTCACACTAACTTTAAAACAACCCAAACAATCAATATTATTTTTGTGCCCAAACACAGTCATTTTAAAACACTTCTGCGCATCTCACATCTCTAAACCTTTTATTTTTTCTTCTACGTCAGTACCTCTCCCCCATTTTCTTCCTTAAAGACATCAAGCAGAACAACCATGAATCCAATCCTTTATCCGCAAAAGTGCATGCAATTTCTCCAAGTACTCATCATTTCTAATTATTTCTATATATGTACACAAAAAGTTTGACAGTGTAATGCTATTATCGGAATGCATCTCTAAAAATGTTTCATAAATGTCCTTACAAGTACAGTAGTTTCCCTACGCAATTTCTCCCTTAGATCCTTACAAATGTCAATGCAGTTGTGTTGAGCTGTGTCCATAGGAGTATAATTATAGCATGTTATACATGTTAATGGCAATACCAATTTCCAATGGTTTATACTGCTTATTATACAATCACGACTAACTAACTTTTTAGTACAACTTTCACAAACTACCTGTATGTACAGTTTCATCAGCACCTAGGTTCGACTCCCCTTGTTGGCCATCTTTATAGAATTTGTTCACTAATCACAATGTACTGTCTCATTATCAGTTTGTCCAATAAAATATAAACAAAGACAAATGGTTTAAAACACATTTGCACAACTCAAATATCATAAATGTTCCATGAATAACGTATTTCTTTAAGTCATGCGCGTTCACAGCAATATACATCCTTAGATAGGTTCAATAAATATTTTATCTAGCACAAACAACAACGAGTTTTCAAAACTTTTGTTATATTTTCTTAATCTACTCATCAACATATATCTTTATACCAACTTTCAGGTTTCTATCTTAAACGGTATGGAAAATGGTTCTTCCATCCGCCATATTTGTTTAAAGATGGCAACTTTTCCAAAAAATATTACATTTTCGTAATCTACTTGTCAAACTATGTCATTGTACCAAATTTCAGGATTCTATCTTAAACGGTATGAAAAATGGTTCTTTCGTCCGCCATATTTGTTTTAAAATGGCGACTTCTCCAAAAACTTCTTACATTTTCGTTATTCTTTTGTACTGATCAACGTTTCTACCAAGTTTGAAGTTTCTATACTTAGCCGTTTAGGCTGCGTATTCTTTCAAAAAATAATTTCGTCCGCCATATTTGTTTAAAGATGGCGACTTTTGTACAATTTTCTAATATGTTTGTAATTCTTCTGCATTAGTAAACGCTTTTACCAAGTTTCAAGTTTCTAGTCATAGCAGTTTAGACTGTGTATTCCTTCAAAAAATAATTTCGGCGGCCATATTTGTTTAAAGATGGTGACTTCTAAAATATTTTCTCATATGTTTGCAATTCTCTTGCAGTAATCAACGTTTCTACCAAGTTTCAAGTTTTTAGTTCTAGTCATTTAAACTCTGTGTTCTTTCAAAAAATAATTTTGGCGGCCATATTTGTTTAAAGATGACGATTTTTGTACAGTTTTCTCGTATGTTTGCAATTCTTTTCCAGTAGTCAACGCTTTTATCAAGTTTCAAGTTTCTAGTTCTAGTCGTTTAGGCTGTGTATTCTTTCAAAAAATAATTTTGGCGGCCATATTTGTTTAAAGATGACGACTTTTGTACAATTTTCTCGTACGTTTGCAATTCTTTTCCAATAGTCAACGCTTTTATCAAGTTTCAAGTTTCTAGTTCTAGTCGTTTAGGCTGTGTATTCTTTCAAAAATTCTTTTCGACGGCCATATTAGTTATAAAATGGCGACTTTTGTACAATTTTCTCATATGTTTGTAATTCTTTTGCAGTAATCATCGTTTCTACCAAAATTCAAGTTTCTAGGTCTAGTCACTTAGGTTCTGTATTCTATCAAAACGTCATTTCCACGGCCATATTTGTTTAAAATGGCGACTTAGAAAAACTTTTCTTAAATTTCTTCAATCTAATAATGACAATACGTCTTCATATAAAATTTCAGTTCTGTAGCTCAAACGACGTGCAAAATAAATTTTATGTCGGCCATATTATAAAATGGCGGCTTTTTAAAAATCAAAGGCAAAATCAGAATAAGTGCGTTTCCTAGCTTCAAAACCACTATATACAACATTCACGTTTCGTCATGAGGTTTACGCCCTACATCTAAACTTTTTCAAATTTACCCACGCTTTCGGAAGGTTTTCAGTTCAAGTTTAGTCAAATTGTATTTTATTCAGTAATATCACATGTTCTTTTATCTCATTTTTTTTATATCTCAACGATATTCAATAATTTTGCTCATGTATTCTATCTTTCTGTAATTTACCAACGCTTTCGGGAGCTTTTAGTACTATTTCCGTCAATATTACATTTTATTCAGTACAGTAGGTTCTTGTTTCTGTGTCAGTTCTTGTATATGTCAATACCAACTTATATTTAACATTTGTGCAATTTACCAGCGCTTTCGGGAGCTTTTCTATGCAAATTTAATCAAATTACATTTTATTCAGTACAATAGGTTCTTGTTTCTGTGTCAGTTCTTGTATATGTCAATACCAACTTATATTCAACATTTGTGCAATTTATCAGCGCTTTCGGGAGCTTTTCTATGCAAATTTAGTCAAATTACATTTTATTCAGTACAATCAGTGTTTATATTTCTGCATATCTCAATACCAACTTATATTCAACATTTGTACAATTTACCAGCGCTTTCGGGAGCTTTTCTATGCAAATTTAGTCAAATTACATTTTATTCGGTACACTAGGTTCTTGTTTCTGTGTCAGTTCTTGTATATGTTAATATCAACTTACATTCAATGATTCTTTTGTATTCGTTACCTCTCTATAATTTATCAACTCTTTCGGAAGCTTTTCTATGCAAATTCAGTCAAATTACATTTTATTATGCAAAATCAGTGTTTATATTTCTACATATCTCAATACCAACTTATATTCAATGATTCTTTTGTATTCGTTACCTTTCTATAATTTATCAACTCTTTCGGAAGCTTTTCTATGCAAATTCAGTTAAATTACATTTTATTATGCAAAATCAGTGTTTATATTTCTGCATATCTCAATTCCAACTTATATTCAATGTTTCTTTTCGTGTTCGTTACCTTTCTGTAAATTAATAAGGCCTTTGCAAGCTTTTCAGCACAAGTTTAGTCAAATTACATTTTAATACGCAAAATCTGTGTTTATAATTCTTTCAATCAAGCATCAACCCTAACTAAAATTGTATCAAACAATGTTACTGCCAATACAATGTTCCTAGATCTTCTTAATATTCACAAGTACTTGAAATATCTTACATTCATGTCTCATTGTCATCATTACCAATAAGCATTTCATGTTTTCCTTTTAAAATATTCATTTATGTTCTTTATCTTGCAATATAAAAGACTTCTCTTTTACCCTCTCAATCTTCTTTCTCATTTCTTCTTCTTCTTAAACTAAATTAATTTCTTTGCGCCTGTAGGTATCTCGTTGAAGCCAACCCCACTATTATTTTTTTTCAAAACTTATTAATTTGATGTTCTTCTTTTTCTTCTTTCAAGGAAAGGGTAAACATGGCTTGCGGCATTCTGTTATACATTTTTCTGTGCCTAGCTGGGTAGGGGGTGAGACGCAAGAGTTGTGAGTAGCAAAAACAATTAGTGACCTGTCAAATCCGAGAGTAAATTTGTGAAAAAAACAGAATGATTAATGATTTCGTTATACGTTAGAACGATGTAACTACTAACGGCATAAGCTTATTTGCTGCACCCTACGTATTGTACGAAGAAGATACCATGAAAAGACTTACAGTTATTATCAGTAAGTGATATATAAAGAAATCTAAATATATTCTTTAAAAGTTGGCTGGTATGTAACCGTTCGAATAGTGATTTTACAACAACATTATTTGTAGCACCACCTGCTGGGTACTATTATAATTATATAATTATTAAGCTGGAGGCCACGGGGATCCAAGATCCCTTGTTTTCAAGGCGAAGATCTTAACTACTGACCCAGTATAGACATATAACCTTATATGTAAGTGTAACAAAATATCAAAAAGGAAATAAATTTTGGCGGACTATGAAAAGAACTCTTATTAAAACAATATGTATGTAATGGTTCTCCTTTAAAGTCCATTTACCTTCATTTTCAGGTTCCAGAGCTCTTCAATATCGAAGTGAGCGCCTTGGAATGAAAGTTATGGTACACGCTACGAATTCCTACAGAAGCAACTCTATCTTCACTAAGCAGGATCACCCCAGCCTGCAATCATGTAATCTCTCACAATATTTTGTTTTCAAATCTGCCATAATCCACCATATACCTCTGACCTCACCCTCCCATACCATTTTCACTAACAACTTCCGCTGTAGTTCTAGAGGGAATACTTTTCGTATCCGACCCTCTAAACCACGCAACCTCCCCCCCCCCCCATTTGCCTTTAACCTCATTTAACATTCACTGGTTTCTACCTCCCCTTTGCTTCTGTCTTAAACTCTCCCCAATCCATCGTCTTTTTCCCTTGCGAATTATACTTTTTTCCCTTCCTTTCACACTTTTCCCTGTCTTCTCGTTCTTCATTTATCACCTGTCTTAACTTCTTACTTCACTTCCTCTTCCCCTCAAATCCTCCGCCTTCTCCTCTTGCAAAACTTTTGCTCTCCTTCTACCATCGTCTCACCGCTCTGAAGTCCTGGAATACCAGAACATCACTGATTTCAGTTGCTGTGCTCTTTTATTTGTGGTACCGCGGCCCTGATTTATGCGTGAGTTCGCAAAAAAACAACTTTTTCTTTTTTGCATAAAACTTATTTTTGAATTCTTCTTACTTTGTTTCATTTATTATTTACTTCAAGAACACCGTAACATGCAACTAAGAAGAAACATTTGTTTTTATTTTCCATCTGTTCTTTCAAACACGGCGTTTTGATTTCTTTCCCTTTTGCATCAATACATCAACAGAGCTCCTGGTTAGCCTAATGGTGAACTCTCTCAGTTTAACTGCGAGAGGTCCCAGGTTCAATTTTCAACAGCTGGGGCAGGGTGGATTTTGTGCTGATAACCTAGCATCGTAAACACAAATAGGTACCTATGCCCATATAGCAATTTTGACTCAAAAGTAAATCAAATTTACTTTGACAAGTGGGGCACCTTCTTGCAAGTTTAACAAATCAAGCCAAAAAATATTTAAACAAGGCTAAATCAAGCAGTCTAGTTTGCAAGAATCAAAATTGAAATCGTTTTGATAGGATAGGGAAATTGAAACGAATGTACTTCTTTTAAAAGAAATAAAAACGTTAACCTGGATGGGAATCGAACCGAGGTTCTTTGATACACTGCTGTAGTCATCAGACCACGAAACCACTCGATCAAATTCGCTTTCCAAGCACTATTTATAGTTAGTACATAAGATTCGCAAAAGATGGCTACAGTAAAAGTGTGGTAGCTGCCGGAGATTAGCTTATAGGACATCAGCGCACTGAGGCGAGAACGGTAGTGCAACGAAATAGAATTTAATTAGATTTCAAGTTTAAAACAAGCTTTCTCGCATATCTGGTTGTTCCAACAAGCTTTCATGAAGTATACCCAAAACGCCCCTCTATGAAAATGTTGAAAATCTGATGCCGAAACACTCCTTGATGGGAATTCCCAGAATAATCTAGAAGTATTGAAGGTTTTAATTTAACGTTCTATTGAATAATTTACTCTAAAATGGTAACCCTAACTCATAACTGTTCAACCCTAACTCATAAATAAGTTTTCATGTCAATGCCCAATAGATGATCAAATTCCCTTTCTACCAAGATGTTTCTTTGCCATCTTCACAGGTCGATATTGTGACCACTCGCCACAAAAGAATGGAGGAAAAGAAATGAAGCAAAAATAGCATGTCATTCAATCTATTCAATTAGGCGGGTCCAAGAGGAGCCTTGTAACTTAATCTCTTCAGCTGCAAGTTGTGCAGGTGCGTATGCAGATGATCCATGTCACTAAATAAATCAATATATATAGCATCGAATATAGCTATTGTCACTATTTCTCAGTAAATCTTAATATTACTGATATTTAGGGCTTGGAAGTTGCCTAAAAATTGCCTAAAAAAGACCTATAAAAAGACGTAAACATATCTAAAAAGGACCTAAAAACTGGAAGAAAGGACATAAAAACGCGATGCAATTTAATTAGAATTACATATTTAATGAATATAATGCTTAAGAAATACAAACTTCTGGTGGTATACAAAATACAGTTGAAAAAAAAGCTATATCAATGAAATGCTTTGCTTTGCTTTGTCTTTCAGTTTGCATTTTTGTTACATTGTTTCTGTTGTCCAAGTCAAGACCTACAGTTTGAATCCTTTTGGAGAACACCGGGAGGCCAGGATACTTTTGGAGGAGCCCAGGACAACGCATTGGCCCGTAACACCCTGAAGTTATAATTGATCCGCGTATCAGTTGGCACGTAATTAAAAAGATTAAAATATTTTATGCTTTAAATTGTAGCTGAAGAACAAAATGACTTCCCCGCTGGATGTGAATTCGGCAGCCTTGACTAGCACGACGTATTAAAATATTTTTTTTTACTGGGCCTTTTCCAGGAGCGGCCCAAGGCTAAATTTTTACCCGGGCAAAAACTTTTTGCCCCTTTCCTAGTCCTAGCCTATAGTTCATATTTTATAGAAGTGATCTTAAAAATTTAAAGGCCATTTTTCAAATAGAGGGAGGGGCGGGTACTAATGCGAATCTGAGTTGCAATATAGCAATCATCCGTTATAGTCTGCGCGAAGTTTCCGCCATCCAGCGCTAAACATAAAACACGCACTCTAGTGATAAGAAATTCCCTTTTCTCCGTGGTGGAAAAAGAAACTGTACAGAAAAGTACATTTTATTTAGGTTCCTTCCACCCTGACGGCGGCGTCCCAGGCAACCGCCCGGGACTGATATTTGAGTGGTGGTGGTGATTCGAGTTGAGAATGGCCAGTAAATATGTAGTCGAAAGATGAAGTGCAAAAAAATCCATTAAGACCCATAAAGTTTTAAAAAAGACCAATAAGCAAAAAAAAAACGCCGAAAAGGCAAAAGAGGACGAATAAAACCCACCATTTTCTGGCCTACAATAACCCAAAACAAACATATATTATGTTAAACCTCGTCTTTGTGCACTCGTGAAAAAAAGGATTTTTCCTCAGTTTCCGGGCCCTACTGATATTATAGTTAAGTATTGTACAAAGTTAAAGATGGTCAGTCAAGCCTTACAACATACCCCAAGCATTTCAGCAACTTATCTAAGTTACTGTCTTCCTCAAATATGCTGAGAGCATTATTAATTTTCATGTCGTTTTATATATTTTTAATATTCACGTGGTTTTCAGTTTGCAACTGCAAAATGTCATATAATTGAGTTTTCTTTTAAGATTTTTACCAATTCAACTGCATTGGGGTGAGATTTTCCGATTTAGACGAAGATGCCACCCTTCAGCTGCACTAGTTGTTCTGTGGCGTTGTCCATAGCAATTGCAGATATCTTTGCTGACCTCGTTTTCAAACCACTGTTCTACAAAAATAGTCATTGAAGCGTTGAACGCAATCTATCATTGGACATGTTTCTATTATTTTCCTCCAACCATCAGTTACATATTCTGGCGGTATAAGAGTTAGTGCTGATACTTTTCTGACGCGCTGTCTCACTTCGTCGTCTTTGTACATATTCGTTATTCACTCTTGCACTTTTCTCCGTAGGCACTGGTTAAAATGGGAGTTGCAGCCTTGAATTTTACACAAGGGAAAGACTTCTCTAACAGCATGGATTACAGGTGCTTCAAAGTTGACATTTTCGGTTTCCAATTGGGAATATAAGACGTAGCCAGCGAAAACAACTGCAAATTATTTTCCTTCCTTCGGTTCTCCGAAAGGCAATACAGTGCCGGTCTCACTAACCCCATATCAGCATGTAGTGTATATAACTGAAAAAAAAAAATGTTTTGGCCTGCTTTCAAATGTTCCATCGCCTATTGTAATTTCATTACCGATAACACATACCCAATTCTTGGATCTATTTTTTTTTTTTTTTTCGGATTCTGTTTAAGTTGTACTTATACCCTTCGTATAAAAGTTTAGGGTGTGATTAACGTGCACCTGATTAACGTTAACACCGAAAGGGGCGTTCTGCTACATAATGCCTGGAATATTTCCATCGAGGGGCGTTTGAGGACTTGATTTCCCCAATTCTCATGGAAGGGCGTCTTGTGATGACACGACAATTAGCCTAGAAGTTTGTTTCATGCTTTTTTTTATCAAGTTTAATAAGATCAAAACAAATGACTGACAACTTTGTTACAAGCTGATATGCTATGTGCGAATATACACTGTATAAGAGCTAAAAACTTAAACCTAACTTTACCTGATCCACTTAGTGTCAATTCCAGTACTTCCTAATCATTGTAATTGCTTACAGATTTACATCAGGAAAGTTATTCCTGTAATTTTGATGAAATCTCTGTTCAAGTTTCTTTCTTAACTGACAGAAAGAATTTTCAAAAAAACTTCGCTTGCCTTTTTATCCATTGCTCCTGTATAGCACTAAACTTTCCTTCAACACAAGGTAATACAGCACTAAGAAACAAATTACCAGCTGTTAAACAGAACCTAAACTTAGTTGTAGAATAAAGTAGACCTTTTATCAACAAATGCCTAGCGTAATGATTTCCAATTGTACAGTCTGAGATGATGTAGTTTCCTTCTTTCATTTCCGAGGAAAAAAGACAGGGAGACAATGGAGCAAACCTATCCGCACACTGTTGAGGATACTGATTTCTTACACAGCTAAAACTTTTGCGAAAATTTCTTGATTTTTCAGAGAAATAGATGGAAATTTTGGCAGTAGTCCTGGAAAGAGACCATGAAATTTCTTTTACGCTATTGAAGTTATCAGGTATCAGTTCCAATATGATTTGCCCACATGCGCAGAAAGAGAAAACTTGTTTCTCATCGTAACTATACGTAGTCAAGTATTTCCAGCAGCCATCTTGATAGCTTGTTCTCGCAGACATCGGAAATATGATCAATAAACGGGCATTCCAATCGCAAATCGATAAAAAACGTAGCATAGTCGTGAGAGGAACTAGTTTATTTATGTCTTCGGATCTTGGACAACGCATTTTCAATTTACTATACTGTTCTGGTGTTTATTTAAGACTAGCAGCTTTGTCCAGTCGGTAAGACTGGAGTTTTTAACTGAACGACTTTGTTTCGAGTTCCGCTTCAGACTTTTTTTTTATTCATTTACATCCAATATCCATGAAAACTTAATGATATTTGGTTTTCATCGCCCAAGTTACAGGAAATTTCCATGCAGCTAGGCTGCCTGGCTTATTCCTGATTTTTTATTTCAATGTAGAAAATTCCATTTTTCAATTGATCTCTTGTTTTCCCGATAATTCTTTTCTCCTGTAGTCTACTTCAAAGCAAGATTGAGCTGCATACGTTCTTCCGAAGACATAGGGGACGTTGTGGCTCAGTGGTAGAGTGTTCACTTTTGGTGCGTAGGCCTGATTCGATCCCGACTCGTGCCATGTGGGCTTTGTGATGGATAAATCACATTTCAGTTTTCTTGGGAGTTTTTCCGTTTCCTCCCACTCTCTTCATTCCAACCAATTCTCGTATCATCTAATCGGCCTTAATTAAATTCAAATTCACGTTAAGAAAACATAATTATACTTTAAACGTTGTTCAGTAGAAGGAATTTCCCGTATTCTTACCCTAGTTATGTTAGTAAGAGCTTCGTATAGAATAACTTCAAACTAAACAATATTCCTTCTAACAAGAACTCATTCGAGAAACCTATTCAAAAAGAGTCACTCGTAAAAATTCCAGTAGTAGACTTCGCTTATTTATTTCACAAGCAAATGAAGTTCTTCTGCCTACGAAAGAAACACAACTTTCGAGTCGTTTGAAAGACTATGCAGTAACACAATTCGCTGTGACAACGAAGAATGGAGTTGTAACTTGCTAGTTGGTAGTTCAAGCGTTCTGTTTCAAATCTAAATTAACTAAAAGCTATTTAGTGTTGTGTACATGTATTTCGTGATTTTAATTTACCATGGACGATTTTTTTTTTTTTTTTTTAAAGGAAAAGCTAAGTAAAGAACACTTAAATGGATATTTAAATTGCACATAAACATCAGGAATTTCGAAGTCCGGACACAAAATCTGAATTAAAGAGGAATTTATTTACACAGTGGGGACGCGGTTGATTTAGGATACTTTAGTTTTGCATCTCCTGATTTTCTTTCTTCTGAATTTTAGATAACATTTTTCCAAAAAATATTTTACAGTACTGCACCTGGCACAATACCTTCCGCCTCCACTCGAGGGGGCGAAACTCGCTCTGACGAGTAGAAAATCACTGGGTTAGAAATATCGCTACCCGGCAATAATACTGTCACAACTCAAAATTCGTCAATTTTGAGTTATTTACATATTCGGACTTCTGAAAACTATACTCTATCCGGTATATAACTCATAACAGTATCTCTTCTGGAAGCCACGTGAGAGCGCTATTGTCAATATTCCACAACCCCAGTAAAATATCTGTATCCATTCCCAATTCTGGCACTACTTTATATTAATACAATTTCACAAACAATATCCTGTTACCATTCTTCCTTGTTTTTCCATATAACTTACAAAATCATCAAAGCTTTCAATTGTGATTTTCATTTCTCAAAACTAACTCTTTTGAGTTGTGTCAATATTATTGCAGAGCAGTAATATGTTCGACGAGAGAACACTGAATTCCTACAACGGATCCCATTTTTATACTCTGATTTATAAATAATTACATTCTTCAGGAAAATATGTATGTTTCTTCTGAGTGAACAGTCTTTCTTCATTAAAGATTAAGGCTCCTCGATACTCCCTTCCCTACCTTTTAATATTTTTCAAGATATTTAAAAATCTAATAGCATTATCAAAATTTTAAAAAGATACGTCTCTAGTACTTACACATTACTATGAAATACAATGGACAACGATCTCGAGATCTTGTCCATTGATGAGTGATTCATTGTCAAAGATTATGACGTCATTGTTTAACTAACAACTTATCACTCATCACGGGACTAGAACTCGAGATCGCTGTCCATTGTATTTTATAGTAATTTGTAAGTACTAGAGACGTATGTTCTTAAAACTTTTGATAACACTATTAGATTTTGATGTTTAAAAATGTGGGAGAGGGAGTAGCGAGGAGCCTAACACACAAAATTGCTGGTGTGCGTCCCCCTTGATCCCTCTTCATTACGCCTTAGATTGCAGCTCATATCCGTGTGATGAACTCCTTTGACAATCAAATACGGAGTTTCAGGATGTGGCGGTCTATCTATATAGCAGAATACCGCCCAGACATTACATTATTTGAGACAGACACTAAAAGCTGCTACGCATTTGTCTTTTAGATATCATATAGCCACGGGCTACAGTGTTTCCATGTGAGTTATCTCTAGCCTCCGAAATTAATGCACAGTATAACTGTATAAGAGAACTTAAAATATGAGTATAGTTGGATTCTAAATGTATAATTGAAATCCTGGGTGATTCATTGCCCTTCTGGAAAGGCCAGTCACTTCCAACGAAACACGAATACAGATAGTGTGCAAGGATATATATATATATATATATACATACTAGGATTCGTTCAACGATTATTCTAATCGAATCAGTCTCATATCGTCCCAACATTCCCCCACCCCCACCCAACAGATCATCAAAGTCACCACTAGTCTGAATTGGAATTTAATTTTTAAGACCTTTAGGCACCTTTGGCTCAGGCCGAAACCATCAGCCAGAACATTTCCTTCATGGCATGGAGGATTCATGCGGTCTGTCATATCCGGAGTCTTCCGTCGGCTCGAAACTGTTAACAAGATTCACCTGACCGTGACGTTTGACGATGATACAGAGTCCTCTTCAAACACAGGTGTTACTGCTGTGATGTTAAGAATGATATGGGGACATAGGCTGGCTCAGGTTATGTGCGTTAATGAATAAATATGGAATTTAAACCTACAAGGATATAACTTAATGTAAACTGACTTTTTGTTATCAATTTACTTAATCTAATCTATTTGGAGATAATTTAATTGATTCCTGTCTTATTCCGAAATGGGTAGTATCTAAAATCCAGCCTACGAGTATGTACTATCATTGATGTACGCTGATCATAATAAGTACGTTAGGTTAGTTCAAGTTGTTCTACGTTATGAATGGGTTTCTATGTATAAAATACTATAAACTACTAAATAATTTATATTTTGTTTGATCAACGAGATGATTAACTAACTTATTACCTGTTTTTCTATAGTAGATGAGTTTGCTTGTTTGTGTGCGAACAAGCGTTTTGGATTTTGTTTTACGGACCGAAAATTACTTTGTGCGAACAAATTAGTTAACGATTATAATTTAGAAGGCAGGCTTTTTTATATGTGGAACTTGTACATACTTTAAATTATGAACTGTAAGTTCTAAATGGCAATTAAAGTTTAACGACATTATGATATAAATTATAGATGGCTGAAGGCACTACACTATTTTCAGAAGCTGTTTTCATTGATCAACAGAACGATGTATTTTAAACAACTAAGTTGTATATTGAACCATTGTATCTAAAAGATCATTGTAGGGATTTCACATATGTACTCACATTCTTAGCTTTTACAGCTTACGAATAATAAATAATGGCTTACTAAAATCTCTACCCTTGTTTTGTACGCTTGCGTTTTAAGTCGCGCTAGTGGAAAGAAGTTTCCATTTGGCCGTGATTTTATGATAACTCAGGTTTGTCCCACCTTAACTTGAGGTTCTGACCAAAGAGGGCATCTTGAGTAACTGGTCCGTCTTCGATACTACGTCATCACTGTGAACTACTCTAAACCTACAGCTGGGTGGGATTTGTGAAGAAGTGTCTCCGATGTTAATATTAAGCTAGCCTGGGAAAGTAAGAAATACATTCCTACGTATCATTTACCTTTCAAGAATGAGACTCGTATAGAAAGGTTTTAGAAGCTCATTGATCACAATGCATACTGTCCTTCTGGACCTATACGTTTGTGACACTTCCTTCATTGAAGTTCGATGTCACCCGCGACACTGTAACCAGTCAGTGAGCCATTACAATGTGTATAAATAAAACGTGAGAATAAAAAGATGAGCAAACTTTCACCAATAAGGCAAGAATAAGACTGAAAAAGACTCACTGAAAAAGAAAGAAAAAAAAGTTCAAGGGAAAAAGCAATATAGGGCTCAAGTAGCCATATTAACAGACACGTAAATGAAACATATCTTAATCAATAATCCAGGTTGAAGCCACGGTTCAGTAAATTGCATTATCACTGACAACGGACAAGTGCCGGAACGAAATTCGGGGATCATAGCCACTTTTTGTTTCTATATCCATATTTTTCACTATGATTAGGCTATCATAACCACCATAAACATTGGCGACCAGCATCAGATTAGCCCAAAAAGAGAGCCGAAAGTAAACGACCACGAATCGTTATAGACACGTTCCTAATAACAAGAAACAAGAGAGAGATGTCATTAGGCTTATACAAAACATAATTCGAGACGGAATTAAGTTTCTTCTAGGTGATATTAGTTACAATGGAATATGTCTTAAATTTAATGTAATAGCTTCTGTGAATGTGAATCCAAAAATCCTCACAAGTATATTTCTCCCCAATGGAAATCATATTAAAAAAAAAAAAAAAAAAAACGTTGGTATACTTTGTACACAAACATCCATGCTCCAGCTGAAATTTGAACTCAGAACCGCTGGCCTGACGCCTCAAACCACATAGCAACCGTGGTCAGCAAATATCCTTCAAGATAGGATAAATCCGCATCTCCATAAAACATCACATTGTTTAAAACAGAAAAAAAAGTGGCTTCAAGTAAGAATCTCGAAAGGAAACCATAAAAATTCAAGAGAAAAAGAAGAAAAGTTGCGTTAAAACCTCCTCTCCTTCTTAGATATTCTCATTTTTCGTTAATTATAAATATATGGAGTGTAATGCATTCCAAGAACTGCAGCACTCAACTTCGCTAATAAGTTACGAACTCCATCGGCACCAACAAGGCATCTCATTTGCTCTCATGAGCTTTTCACTTTCGTTAGAAAAGAAAGAGGAAAGAGTTTTGGCATAACTGAAAGAAAATAGAAAAGGAAAAACCTGACAAAATACGTTGCATAAGGAAACACAGTTTCCTCTTTTTGCTTATCTCTTAAAATAGTTTCAACGTGCACGTAAATTATATAAATAGTGTTTCGAAAAATAAATTCACCGCATATTGCTACTAAGTAGACCAGAGTTTCTCAACGTGGGGGTCGCGAGGAAAGGTGAGAAAATTAATTTTAACTGTTCACATTTAAAACGTGAATGGCGCATGGGGGATGTGGAGGTAGCACTCCGCATATTCTCGACCTACGGTGCGAACTGAGGTGAGGTGGTCAAGTCCCACGCTCGACCGTCTTTACCTCCCAAGGACACTCCGGTATTCAATTTAATAGGAGGCTCAGTGCACCTCAAGAGCGCCAGGCATGGGAACTCTGTGAGAAAAGTCTCAAGCGTCCTGGCCGGAAATTGAACCCAGGTCGCCTGACTCGTAGTCACACGCGCTACCTCCAAAGATGATGTAGTTTGTTGAACAGTTTATGGATATTTAGGATATTTATTATCAAACACAGCAAATCAACTGTCATGCTTTGGAATGAAAAGGAAATATTACACAGAATAAAATAATTGTGGGTCGCCGCGTGGAAAACATGGTAAAAAGGGGGAAGGGTCGCAGGATGAAAAAGGTTGAGAAACGCTCAACTAGAGCATGCCTTGTTATCAGTTAAGTAAAAAAAAAAAACAGAAAAATAACCACTGTTAATAATATAAAGCTCAGAGTTGACAGAATGACAGCATTCTGAACGAGTATAATAAGACGAGTGTGAATTCTCAAAATGGGGGAGAACATTCCAGTTTATGGGTAAATACATTAAAAAGGGTCTAATTAATCGAGAATAAACTTAAAATCTGAAATCAGTTTGTCTTTGCCTTGAATGAGACGTTAGTCTACGTTACAGGCTAAGTGAAAAAACAATTGAAAGGATCAAAACATGTTTGGGTTCTGCTAAAGCATTCAATAGTTCTATAAAAATAGAAAAGGAACCACATTGCAGACATAAATCTATTTCAATTTCTCTAAGGCTATCAGCAAATAGAAAGTAAGGTTGATTAAATTATATCTTTTTCAGTAACTTTCATTTGTATGGATGAAATACAGTGAGCAAGTTTTCAACGTTTAAATCATGATCTTTCCTACCATATTTGTAAAAGAATGCCCTCACTCTTCTGTAAGCATCCAGAAAATCGTCTAGAACTATAGTTTTATACAATATTACAATTTGATTGAAAGCATGTCGTTCATGTATATCAGAAAACATAAGTAACCTTGTATTGACGGAAATAATATTCCTTGCACTATGTACAATGTAAATAAATATGACATACGACGATGTGTATATTGATCTGATTGACTATTTTAACCTTGTACTGTGCGTTATTTGAAAAGATCACGTAAGAAGAGCTTCTCTAATTCCTGCCATTTCGGTATAGTTAAGGAGACGCACTCAATAAAAAAGTTTCACTAACAAAGTACCCTTGTATGCTACATACAAGGTGTTAATTGCGAAGCAGAAGATAATCGTTTTTTAATGTTTCTCGCAGGAGACAGGAAAAAGCAATCTGTATGCTAATCATTAATTTCCTGTTACTCTTCAGAGAGAGTTTCCTTAACTATAAGCATAATTCGTTTGAAAAGGTTTTTAAAAAATAGGTAAATGTATCGATGTGCACGCACCACGAACGGCACATGGGAGATAAAGAGGTAGCACTCCACATATTCTTGACCTACGGACATGGCACAAAGTGAGGTGGGGTAGCCTGTCCATGCTCGTCCGCTTTTACTTCCCAAGGTGTCCAGGAATACCAAACAAGACTCTGGTACTCAATTTGAAAAGAGGCTAGTGCACCTCAAAGTACCAAGCATGGGAGCACTGAAGAAAGGTTTCCAGTAGCCTAGTCGCGCTTTCAACCAGAGTCAGTTGGTTCGCAGTCAGATGTGCTACCTACCATATCTCCATACTAACTGTACAAAAGCTGATATGTTTCTTTATAAAGTGATAAATGGTCAGATGTGTGTTAAGTTTCTACTCCTCGAACTGCATGTATCTATTCACTTCTAAGGCAACGTAAACATCTTTTAAACACCAAAACCCAAGCTTTCAATAAACTGAATGCCCAGCTGAATTCAGTGTACTCCACCACCTCTTTTAAAAGCTGCTTCCAGTATGCATTCAGTACCATTAAATTGTATCTTTTGTTACTTATTGTACAGAAAAATAATATTTTATCTGTTTATATTTCACTGTAGTAGTGGTCCTTATTTTTACGTCGTTTGTTCTACAGATTTCAGTTTTAAATTCTTTATCATTACTTTTCAGTGTAAAAATTGTAAATGTGTTGCATGTCGAACTATAGAAATAAATTAATTACTCATATTGGCAACAAAGGATGTAAATTCAGAATTGCAAAAAATTACGTAACTTATGCTTTGAGGCTATATAAAATGTATGAATTATAAAGTATTGATTCTCCATTTTTACCAAATATATTCGAGAGGAGATGGTCTAACCTCAACAGCGAGACAACTCTCGATTTTCGCTACTTTCAAAATAGGGTTTCCAGGATAACGCTTCTCCAAAAGTAGGTATTAGGAGGCTCATATTCACGAAATAAATTCTTAATAACAATACAAACAAGTCGAAGGAAGGTTACGTTTGAATTGAATGTAAGATCCAATTCAATGAACAATTACTCTAAATTGATTACCACTAAACCTAGAAACACGTATTCATTTCTTTCTTTCAAAACATACACGTTATTTTCTTGAATAATTGTTGAATCTGTAAGAGAAAAAATATAGACATTCTATCACAGTTTTGGGATTTTTGGTAGGATTTGCAGTGTTTACCAAAACTTTTCAGAATTTTTTTTTTTCTACATTTTCATCTTTCAAAATATATGTCAAATATCATCGTGAGAAACTATCTGAGACACTTAACAATTATAGTTTACATCAGAAGTGGTACAACCTGAAAGATGAAGTGTTCGTAAGGATAGTGTAGAAACACAACAACAACAAAAAAAATAAACAAGACATGTTATGCAATTGTTCAACTGTCAATCATTTTATTTGACATATAAAAGTCTTATTTACAAAAAAATGATATTACACATTGGTATGCCCAGTCATAGACACATTTCTTACACCCAAAATCTTCGATGAACACATACATACAAAAAACCCACACACATGCATCCACACATTAGATACATGAACACACACACATTCAAGCCACAACTTCATAGGGTTAAGGATGCATTATATTTTTATTTATTTTTTTAACTTTTGCAAAAAAATATCAACGGTTTTCACTCTACAGTAAAGGAAATTTGTATTTGTTAGGCCTTTTTTTTTATTTCACGTTTACACAAACTTGGGGGGTAAAAATATACAGAGGAAGAAAAATCTCATTTCTTATGTTCAGAGGAAATTCGTTTCTAGATTTTATGTTGTCGAGTTAATCTTGATATGGTTTTCTACACTTATGAGCAACAACAGTACAGCACTTTGCTTTATATATTGCAAAAATATATGTTTCTCTTATGCCCCACACTCATCTATCACACAGTTCATATATATATATCTAATGATATTTATTTGTGCACAAATAATAAACAGAACTGTTCACGATATACGTAACAAAAGAACTCGAAACTTTTTCTTTCTTTAAATATTAAGAACTTTACTCTGTAAATACAACAGCACTAAACAGAAGATAATCTTAGAGGTTAGGGAAATCAACATATATACCTTTTTTTTCCGTTAAAATTAAGATTCACTTTTATTATTATTATTTATTAAATATTTTGCGAAATGTACTTTTATAGCCCTTCCAAACAATGTTTGCAAAACAATTCAACATTTTTACACACTAATAACACTTTGTTTCTCAGTGTTTACGTTGTTTCGTAAGTTCAATACTTATTTTTTATTATTAGAAATCACTCATAATAATAATAATTATTATTATAATCACTATAACAATAAAGCAAATTTTTCTAATTCCTTGTACGGGAACTGCCTTAGTTTAACTACACAGCACCAGCATACCATGATATATATCACTATAGGGCAAAGAAATGCGCTATGACTGCACAACAGTTTTTTTTTATTATTATTATTTTTAATTTCAGAAACATACCTTCCTTTTCAGCCAAAATTTATTACATTTTTTTTTCTTCAAAAATTCTGCAGGCAATTCTGATGATGATAGTTCCAAAATTTACGAATTCCTTTAAAAGAGTGTCAACAGAAGTTCTTCTCTTGTAGTGAGTGGTCTTGATTATAAATGCCTTGCAGTAACGGTGGACGGTTGGCACCAAACACATAAATTAATACAATTTCGAAACAGTTCAATGTCTTGCTTTAATCACATCCGTTTTAAAAAAAATGAAACATTGATATACATATATATAGTTAAACTTCCGTTAGGTGATAAAATTTACAATTTTTTTTTTTCGGATTGCACAGAAAAAGACAAAAAAATAACTTGTTTACAATTGTTTTTATTTTATTTTGATTTCGCAAATATAAAGGTTCGTTTGTTTTTTTTTTCAAGATGATATGTTACTACTGTATTGCAAAAAATGTATCAATTTTTTTTTTTTACTAACAACCCATCTTTTCTCACAATTTTAATACAAATATGTCCGTTGAACTATAATATGTGTTTGGTAGACATAACTACAAATTTTGAAAACTAAACATTTGTAAGAAAAAAAAATAGTAGTTCAAACTGTATAACAGGAACATTTTAATCTACAGTGTTTTTGTTTCATTATGCGAAATAAATGCGTAAATAGTTTTTTTTTTTCTTAAAACAACATAATCAAATACAAAAAAAAAGTCATATAACGAAATACATACCGATATATAATGTAGATACATATTTATGAACTTATGTATACTATAGATACATGTTATTTTTAACTAACACAACTTAGGACAAATATTGCTGACAATTTGGTCATCTCTTGTGCAACAACACATTGAAGTAACAAAAAAAAAAATTCTTAGTTACACTATAGATTGAGCAAATTATAACAAAACCAACCTGTGTATACTTCATAATGAAAAGTGTAGTCACTACTTGAACACTGGACTTTCCAGATGAAATCAAAAGAAGACGAAAAATTTCTGCTCAGAACTAATGTCACACAAGAGATGAATACAACATAGGAAACATATTTTCGTAACATTTTCTTTTTTCATATATATATAAAAAATCACAGTATGCTATACATTGCTCATGTAACAATGCACTGAATTAAGTAAACTCTTGCAAGAGCTTTTTTTCTGTGTTATTTTCTAACGTTTTAAACAAATACTATTTCAAGTTTTTTTTTTGTTTATTTAGTACACAAACAGAAAACGAAAAAAAAAAATATTTATCTGAGCACAAATATCGTTGATTGCGTTTATAAAATAATTCAATCCTTTTTTTTTTTTTCATTTGTATCCTTTCACGTGTCAGTCTCAGTAACCAGGCAGTAATCTTTGTCTAAATGTCAATATTTTAATAAATATAGTTTTTTTTTTTCCTTGTTTCGTTCTTAAAAGAAAAAAACAAACCATCAATACAAATAAGACTAGTCCTGATGTCGTACAATCTCTTATGAAGAGAATCCTTTTTCATTTTTTTTTTACTTTAAAAATCAACTTTTAGTTATCCACTTTTTATTTCGTTTATATATTTTTTTTGTAAAAAAAAAGAATCTTTGGTATGTTCTATACACTCTGATATAACCTCCCTGTAAACAAGATTTTTTTGGAAGCTCTTATGATTGTGTGTAGTGCTTCCAGACAATAAAAAAAAAAAAACATGAAAGCACTTAACCAGCCTTCAACATCACTGTACAGATTCTTATAAATAATCATATATATGTATTATATATACATTATTTACACACAAGTCTTTTTTGCCTTTATTTCATTAGCAGTAGTAGTTTTTTTTTAACATTTATATACTATTCTTTTTCATGTATCAAAACATTTTTTTTAGTGTTCACTGTGCGAATTACTATGTCTATTATTTTCGTAGTTTTTTTTTTTGTGTGTCGGTCGCTTTATTTTTCTCAATGAATTATTGCATAGCGAATCACTCAATACAAATTCGTATCTTCAGTAGCACAATGCACACACACACTCACACGCATAGTACACCCAACACACCTCCTATTCTCGTGTGGTTATACATGAGTTGCTAGCGTCCCCCTTTTAACAGGAGCCTGAGTGGGTATAATGTACTGAGATGTTGGCGAATTAGGTAACCTGGCCACTTGAGGCACAGCACCATTTCTTGACGCATACGACGCTGCTGCTGCCGCCGCCGCCGCTGCTGCTGCTGCTGTTGTACTCGGAGGAAGTGAAGGGGCCACAGCAGCAGCAGGAGATGAAGTCACATGTGGTGGGGGTAAAGACGTGGTTGAAGTTCGTAAATAAGGATTGCCATACGTGGCTGAGTATCTAGGGTCTATACTGTTAATTTGGGTCAATTGTGATCCGTACAGTGAGTTACGGCTGCCCTCTAGTGGGGGAGGATTATAATCCCTGGAATAATCCACATATGGAACATATCCATTGTTGTTTTGACCATCCTGTTGTAATAAAGAAAAATAGAGTAAATTAAATGAGACAACAAACGTAAGTTATTCAGAGATAATTGCAATATTAATAAATAATATTAATCTAGATTTAAAACTCTAAACATGTCTACTTCTGAGCCTTTAAAGTATGTATAAAAGCCTAAGTCTACTTTGTATTTTCAAAAAATAGGTTTTCTTTTTTAAAAAAACGAAAGAGAAAGATCATACATGCATGTTATATCTACAAATATATCATAATAATAATAATAATAAATCATAAGCCTGCGGAAAAGGAACAGATCTACTCACTACATCACCTAAATGAAAAATAACTTATATCTGTAATATTTTTTATACCTGTTTTTACAAGGAAATATCTTAAGGAAAGGAAGCTTATAGTAAATCACTGCTTTTCTTTGTAAGTTTTGAAAAAAAAAATATATATATGTATAATTAAAGTGTTATTATAATTACAAAAAAATAACACTTCATGCAAAGCACAAGGTTTCTGTGAGTAGTGTAATTATACTCACACCTGATGGAACCCTATTTGTAGTAGGTCACTAATACAAAGGAGAGTTACAATATTAAAGACCGAAGACAGTAAATAAACAACAATAACAATTGGAAAACAATAAAACTAGAATTAATGCTCTTTCTTTTATGTAACAGGAAGATACTATTTCTGTTAAACAATCTGAAATCTATTAATTACTTTAGTGAAAACTATCTTAAAAGGTGTTTTATTCTTAAACCAGGGGCGTATCCTATAAGGTTTGGTTTACGAATCAGACCTTCTTCTAGGAGTATTTTTTTTTTCTGAAATCTAAATGTGAAGACTTCGTTTTGGTTTAAAATTGTTTCTAAACAGTCTTATTTGCAGCTGTTTTAATAGTTTTCATTAAAGAAAGGCAAATTAATATATAATCTTTTCTAATATATATTTTTTTGGTAAGATATTGGATAAGCCCCTGATATGTTCTAGTACTACTAATAAATGAATTACACGTCAAGATAGAACGCTTTCGTTTATTGGTGTAATTGACAACCATATCATACTACTGTGTACCAACATCGTTAAACTAACTAGAGTCAAACAGTTAATTATCAACATGATGTTAATTATTCACTTCTAAAGCTCAGAGGTGATTGAATGATACATAATTAAACTATAGTTATAGACCTTCAAAAGGGAACGGTAGAGTTCGGCTGAATTAGATTAATTATGAGCATATTACATAGCTATAGGGTAAAAGGTGTTTCAATATTTGGGTTCATAGGGCAATAAAGGAGGTTCAGAAGAAGTGAAAACCTAGTGAGACTTAAACTTGCTTTATTTTATAGCATATTGAAGAGGTATTCTGCTGTAAAAATCGGTATAATTAAACATGTATGACTCCAGTCGAAAGTTATAGATATTGAAAGCTTTATGTTGCTATGACAACATCAGAAATTGATATCTCTGTCTGGGTAATCTCTGAAAAACCAATTTCTGTCAAATTTCAGTTCCAACAACATAAGCTAATTGCTTGCCTGTTGTACATTCCTCTCACAGACAGATACGACCATACTGGTTAACTTTTATTCTCAAGATATTTCTGTATAAATGTTACTTCCGGTTTCAATTTCCACATTCGAAGGTTTTCAAAAAAAAAAAGTGGATGTAGTTGCATATAACAAGAATTACACAACTTGTAGATCAGCCATTAGCTTCACTTTACATGAGTTATGAAAACTTATAATAAAGCACTCGCCCGCACTTTCAAAGTTCAATACAACAGTTACGTACACGAATGTGAACTCTGTCCCTTCAGCATAATAGCATGCGTTTGTGGTTAATAAGACTTGCATTACTATAGAAAGATCTTTCTCCAGAGACTATGAAAGCGATTAAACGGTACTTCTGATGGTTCTCTAATTTTCGGAATCATGATTCACTACAAAACAAGATTTAATAATTATTCTTGTCGTCGATTCGAGTTTTCATTATTCCTTTTCTTCACAGATAACTAACTCATCATTAGCCTTTCTGCAATGTTCATAATTATTTCCAAGACATTTTAAAAACGAAAACGGGAGCATGGACACAATAGTTAAAGGTGTTTCCATTTTACATCTTTAGAAATATCCAGCAAGGTTTATCTTAAGTTCCATAACAGACAAATCTTGTATTAATAGTGAAAAAAAAAATAATCCCTATGAATAAGTGATCTTGATCAAGAAGAGGTACCTCTAAAATGATCTAAGAAATTTAGTTCTATTACCAGCCTGCTCTTTCCTAATCACTATTAACCTAACAATATTCATTCCATCAATACCTTTGTATTCAAGTTGTTGTTTGATTGGAATTATTATTAACGTCCTAAACGGGTTCGTGAGCTTCTAAAGACAGCACCTACACTTTATGATGAAGGCTTCGGACCACACCGTTCAATGAATCCAATGGACTTGAACTCGTGATCATATAATAGATGTCTTGCAGCTACATATATATATATATATATATATATATATATATATATATAGCTGC
>JAGDQP010008980.1:24151-38429 GCA_022664845.1 Lepisma saccharinum
ATATATAAGAAGTTAAGAACTTAAGACAGCAAGTGTACAAAACAGGTCGTCGATAAGGAGGAAACTCTTGAAAGAAAACTTTTTCGTTACAGAAAAATAGACAAGACACAAAAGGAAATAATGAAATTATTAGGAACGTATGAAATAATTGCTGTGGTTCAATTTATCGTCCTTTTCATTCTTGACAAAAAAAAAACTTTCAGAAAAGTATAATTTGGTTCAACTGAATTACTGAATCATTATGCATCGTTGTACAGCTTCCATTTCCCCCAAATACCATCATTTTATATTATTCTTGGGAAATTGGTTACATGTCCAAGGAAACGAGGGCAATATTAGACACGAAAGAAAAGAACAAGTCTAGAAAAAGTGATAGCTTTCGACAGGATACCACTGTCGATGGGTGTGGCTACCTAATGCCATCAATATATTAAATTATACGGCAGCAAGTATTTTCTTATTGAAAAAAAAAAAAGTACCTTCATCTTAAATTTTCTTTTCTGTCATTTTGTTTCAGTTACCAAAAACTAAACAGGGTTAAAATTAACTTAATTATTGGCTCTCTCAGTCTCTTATACGTAGCATTATTCTAAAAATGTCTGAAACATGATAAAGTTCGACATATTTCACGTAACATTTTTTTTTTTTTTTTTTTTTTTGAATGCTGGAAACGTCATACTTAAAAGTTTACAGAATTATCAAAACTGATGAAGAGAAAATATTCATAAAGGGGGGGGGGGAATAATAAGAGAACTTGCTGGAAAACGTCATTAACGCCCAATAAAATAGAAAATCAGAAAATTTATTAACGATCAAAGTCAGGAAAATTGAGTTTTCGAATTGTCTATATTATCGACATTTCTTTCCACATTTTGTATAAAGATTTATTCTTCTACTGACCATACTGGTTTCATACAAATTTCTTGAAGACCACTATCTTTAGATGTGTATAGAATATTATCTACAGTTTATAATACCATAATTTGATCAAGACATTAAAGTGTTCACCACAACAACAATTAATTTACACTAAATAATCATATACAACTATACTCACAGCTTTCGGTGGAAATGACGGTTCAGTATAATCTGCTGAATAACGGTAGATATTTTCACCGCCATTCATCGGTATTCGAGGAGCTTCGCTATTCTCTTCCCATTGCTCAGAATCTGGCTCGTTCACATTGCTCAAGGACGATGTGGTACGAATTTCAACTTTCAGATCAGAATCATTCGATGATCTATCGGATTGCTTCGACTGCTTCTCCGATGGTTCAGGCTCTGGGAAAGTAATTTAATTTATTTAGAAATATTCGCACAGAAAAAAAAAGAAGTCATCCTTGTGGTAATTATTCCACTAAATACGTGTAATAGAACCCAACGGTAGAAAGCTATACAAGTCTAAAAAGTTACAACTAATATCTAGAAGAAGAGGGTACTGTGTATTGTATGTCACAAAGTACTGGAATCTAAGTTTTACCTACCCTCCCAAGACCTGATCAATTCCTGAAGACGGAGAATCTGGTTTGTCGAAAATATCAAACTTTAGTGACAATTGTTCTACGCCATACAAAACTCCTAAACCAAAGCCAACAAAATATATATCACACATACTGAAAGAGGACATATGCGTGACTTTTACCTTTCTCTTGGGTGGGGTGAAGAAAGAGTAGGCGTTTCATTTTATTTGAATTTTGCGAATTAATTAAAAATACTTTTACACCTATTAAGTTATTAAATATTAAAACCTGTTTCTATGTCGTTTTAACTTTCTATAATACCTGTTGAGATTAGGAGAAACGTCGGAAAATTTTCATGTCTTTTTCTTGCGTCATGTTAACGATCCCCATCTTACCTTCAAAACCAAAATGTCTGGTGGATACATTTAGCAAACAAAAAAGTAAAAATATTTCTTCGGTGTGGTCAGAAACGTTTGTTTAATACACTGAGGTAATTTTTCTTTAATATATTATATTTACAAACTTAAAAACATTTCTCTTTCAAATACGGTAACGAGATCATACATGTCTATTGTGTTTGGAAGAAAAAAGTTCTTCATAAATACACTGTTTTAATAACAACCATTTTACATATTCATGTCAAATATTCTTACTTTTACATATTACGATGTTTAGAAACTTTTTCTACCCCCCCCCCCCCAAAAAAATGATGTTTGTAAGAAAATACAGCAAATCTCTGAAAGCAGAATACTTATTGAACATTTTTGCAGAGAAGGATTTAAGTACATAAAAATCAAGGAAGGCTTTTATATATTGTATTTGGTAGTGTAAATTGATTTAAGAGAATATACTACATAGCTATAAGTATCTTAAAATGTTTTAACACCAAATTGACAAAGCACAAAGTCTAAAAAAAAATCTGATAAGCTAATGTTATTCTCTTTGTGTACATGAACAATATGGAAACCTAATTAACTTCCTACATTTTAATAATAGTGTAGCATACAAAAAAAAAAAAAACGTTTTCTCTGACAACTTCAAGCTTAGAGAGTGAAGTTAACACACTTCGATCGGAATATCATTCGTGTTGGATTTGTTGAGAAATTACTTCGATAATTTCCTTCCCCCCACACACACTCCCTTTATTAAGGAATATGTATGAACATACTGGCCCTAAAGCTAGAATGCTAATTGACTTTTATAAACAATCTAAATATTTATAACCGTGCTAAATTATGAACATTAAGCGTTTCTAATCTATGACCTCAAACTATCACAAAGCCAAAAACCATTCTTAAATACCAGTAATTAGCTAATGTAATGCAAAGTATTATGTTTAGTGATCATATTCTTTCCTATAACTCGTGGTGCTACCATTCGCTTTACAGTGCTACGAACTTTTGTTTACTCTTGTATAAAAATAGATCAGTATATGTCCGTTTAAACTGTAGAATTCATTCCCTCTAAATTTGAACATCATGCGAAGAATTATTTTGTTCAAGTAGAACATCGTTACACCACTGCACACTGCAATATATCTATGTTCTTGCTTGTAAAGGAGCGCAGACAATCGGCAGTCGTATCGCGTTCTCAGTGTATGTATGGAGAAAATAAGATTGCAGATAGTGTTACGTGATTTTTAGAAGGAAACTTACACCTGTCCATTCCAGGAAAAGCTGAAATTACTCGCACAAATACAATGACATGTCATATCTGTTGAAACACTTCTTACATTTCAGTGCAGCAATCGCACAAACCTCATTTGTTATATCTTACCTTCTGGCTTCTTCGTTTTTCTTTGGCACAAAATGATCACCATGGTAATCGCAATAATCACAATTACTCCTCCAATGATACCAGTCAGAATCATAAGCAACGGGAAACTCTCTGCAAATAAATGAAGGAAAAAAAAATATGTAGTAACCTACTTCTCGGTGGTTTTGTTTTATGCTAATGTTGTTATTGTTGATTCTAATAATACAACATGCACAATTACTTCTGCATATATATAGTTCACAGGATATAAATAAATAACTTCGTTTCGCTAAAAAAAAAAAAAGGGGACACACAGAAAAAGTGGTCCTGACTTCAACTAACTTATAGTGATAGAGACATTCGGAAAATGGAGTAAAACTACCTTCACGCAACCAATCCATTTAGTAAGTATTTGGTAATGTGTAAATATGTACTTTGGTATAGCTACTAAAGATGTATATCAAATTCAATTTCATTATTTGAACAAATGTATTTTAGCAATATTTCATATATATTATGTACTTCATGAATATGTTCTTAATTGTATGGTATGTTTCAAGGTCTTCTAGCGTTGGTTTTCCAACATTAACAAATGTTAATTAACATTTACACCATTCTCATATATATATATATATATATATATATATATATATATATATCGAAAATAAACATATAATAATTCAAATACGCAAGTACAAGGTGCACTAATACATTGATTATTCTAGTTACTTTGTTAAATAAAGGTGTCAGTACTTTCTACATGAAACAATTAAATGTTCCCCAAAAGATGGATGTATACTTCCCTGAAGACAAAAAATGCCATAAGGAAAGCAGATATAAGTGTGCATTTCGACAATTGTATCTATCTATCTATCTATCGAATATACACAGTGCATAAAATATTTTCGGTACACTTTGAAATTGTGTGTTATTTTCGGAACATTTTCTTTTCTGGAAAATGGTTGAAAAATAATTTTGAAATAATTTTCATTATTTCTGAAATATGTTTTACTGAATTTTTTTAAAAAATTTATTTCAGAAATATTTTCTTTTATATTCTAGCAAATAATTTTTTAATTAGTCAACAGCTTATTTTGTAAATGTTCCACAAAGGTGTCATGAAAAATGTTCCATAAAGATTCAAAGTGCATCGAAAAAAAAAGATATACGCACATATTTTAGCAATACATAAAAAAATGCACCTTTTCATAAAACTTTGTTTTTAACAACATCTGATCATTTTTATGTTTATGAACATAATTTTGATCATGACTATCACAAAAAATGTTCATGAACTTCGCCAATGAATTAATAAACTCAACATGAACATGTGCGTGTACAAAAATATTTTAACAATATAGTCTAGTGTGGACTCACCAATAATCTATAGTTTCCTTTAGACTATGTTTCTTTTTTGGCGGTACGCCTCACCGGTACCTTTTTAACTCACCTAATTGTAAAGATTATATAAATTGTCATATAAATTTGTAGTTGAGGACTGGAACCTTTCTTAGTATAAAAAGAAGCGCTGCATTATTAAAACTCAACGAATTTCACATGGCTATTTAAGGGCAGATTATCTGTTGATTTGGAAAAAGCATTCGATCGAGTAAACTGGAACGTCTTATTGCCAAATATTAAAGAACTTAAGATGTGGAATCGAAATATCGAAGACTGATAAGGAACTTATATTTAAATCATAATAAGGGTAAACGTAGAAGAGTTACCAGAACGAAAAGCAATACGTCGAGTAGCGAGAGGGGGTTGTCTCACCCTATTTATTGTATCCAGAAGATGTACTAGAGATTCTTCGAAAGCAATGGGAAAAGGGTCAGGGGGACGAAAAATTAAGTTCATTAGATTTGACGATGATTTGCTTCTGCTTGTAGAAAATGGAGATATCATTTAACAAAATGTTAAAACAGCTGCAGAAAAGCTGTGAGGAATTAAATAAAGCAAAACGAAACAATTGAAACAAATCGAACAATAGTAAACATCAAGATTGGAAGAGAAAAGTAGAATAGGTAAAAGAGCTTCAAGTATTGGGAAGTATTTTAAATAAGGACATGAAATCTGAAAATAAATAAAAGGAGGAAATAGCGAAGGCGAAATCAGTGTTCACTAATAATTAGAATCTCTTCTGGGCATCGATGAAGAAAGAGTTGAGAAAGAAATTGATTAAATGATCTGTATTATGTTCTATGGAGAAGAAATGAAGACTTAACGCAAGATTAAACAAAAAAATGGAACCCTTTGAAATGTGGACGTGGAGAAGAATGGAAAGAAATCAGATGAATACAGAAGATAAAAAATGAAGATGTACTGAAGAGAATAGGCGAGAATACTAGAGACAATAAAGAGAAAAAGAAACAAGTTAGAACATTCCAGGTTTGATTGAGGGAAAGAGAGGAAGACTAATCCAACTCTGATAGTATTACAGAACATAGCATGCTGGGATAAAAAGGAAAGAAGCGCAAAAATCGATTTAAATGGCTTAGCATATCTTGAAGGACCTGCTGCTTTCGACAGAACATATGATGATTGACAAAGGTGAACAGACTGATGATCGAAGTTTGTCTCGGTCTTGAGACAGTCCTCCTCAACACGCACAAAAATGTCACTTTGTGTGGGCTCACCATTATTGTTAGACAACAACTATACTAAGTGTAACAGAAGATGGACGAATGCTAAACCATACTTATATGAGAGTAGAAAATTAAACTATAAGACCATTTACCACGTTAAGAATTGGTACTAGAGTATATATTATATAAATGGCTTCTATTTGCTTTTTTTTTTTCTAAAATAAAATAAGTTTTAAAAGCAGAAATTTCTACTGAAATATATTAGTATTGTAATGAAGTGAAGATTAGACAGAGTACAAAGATAAAATTCGAACAGAACCTGAACAGCAAATTGCATCTTATTCTTAATTATAACATAATTAAACTTCGTAAAATAATTAATAAACTGTGTAAACATCTTTGAAACGTCCAATATACCGTATTTATTAAATTAATTAGAATTACAAAACAAGAAAATAAAAAAAATAAATATATATCTTACTCTGACGAATAACGTTGATTTCAATCATGTCTGTGCCGTAAGGATTGGTGACTGAACAATTATAAAGACCAAAATGATGATCCTGCGATTTCTTAATTACAAGAGTGCTTTTGATGCCTTCGGGCAAGGGATCTTCCAAAATGGAGTAGTAAACGTCATCTGAAATTTAAAGATTTTTTAAAAATAAAATTATATATTTCATAATTACAACTTGTAATATTTAAAAATGGCATATCAGAGCGCATGCATACTTAACTATTAACAATGTCTAAAAATAGAGAAATCTTTCATCGAAGTCTTTCCACTTAAGCCTCAAAGTCAGCCCCCCATCCCCACTCCTCCCTCTCTCTCTCTCTCTCTCTCTCTCTCTCTCTCTCACATACATAAACACGCTCAATACATACATATATATGCATATTACAAAATACAAAGTATCCCAAGAATTTTAAAAACATTGTTATGTGATCAGGATTCGAACCTGTGATGCCGTATATGAAGTGTGAGATAATATTCTGTAACTAAAAGGCTAAAATTGTAGTTGGTCTCAAAAAAGAGACTGAGTTCCCTAATTTACGTTCAGTCACGTCAAAATTATTAAAGATTTTGAACTCCGCTCACCTTTACAATATCTGATCCGGTTCAACTACAGAAATGATGTCTTAATGTAAGTGTTGGTCTAAATCTTCATTGATGTAACTAAGAAATTTTGCGTTATGACAATGGACATTGTCTGAGGATGTCATGGCGTCGGTGTCTCTTCTCACACTTTAAGAGGCAGCGAACTCAATAACTATATATGTTATGTGAGTATGAAATCTTTAATTGGCTTGGCTGAGATGAACTAAGGAATTAGATTTTCATACATCACTTCTTAAACATGTTATATTACTACTCTGATCTTCTCAGATTATCACATTTGCTGTTATAAGAACTAAACCTTTAACTGCGCAAGATAGTTACAGGAAACTAAGCAAAGAACATCTGAAATGTGTGTACGGATTATGACAGCAATGGTCTGATCTAAGTGAAGTCGTCTTTTCTCTTTACAAACGTTTCTTGCTTGATTTCTTTTTGAAAGGAAGAAATATCAAATAAATTTTTTCACCAATGACTTTCAATAAAGCTATTTTCTATGAATTTCTAAATTTAATTGTGCGTGTGTACAACATACCCAACAATATTTTAAAGGTCTACTAACACTAATTACCTTCCGGAATGAAAAGCTTAAGCGTAGAAGAACCCCGCTGAGACATTTAGAACGGAAAAATGCAATCCATTGTAAACGAGTAAGATTCATTTATGATAAATAGTAACACATTACACATACGACTCGAAGCGACTAGGAAGGGGAAAAATGCTTCCCTCTTAAATTCAGCATATTTTTCGTTCTCATAGCCCTTTGTGAAAATTGTTAGCTGAAAAGGGACAAGCAGTAGTGTATTTTAGCCCTGGTGGACCCTGGCATCTCCAAGGAACTTTTTTTCGTATTTGTGTAACTATTTGAATATCTATAGCAAACTTTACGCCAATGAAGGGCACATGATTTCACCAGGGCACTTTACTATTTAGAAGTACACCACTGGGAATAAGTAGAGAATTTTCAGAAGTAAAATGTGTAATAAAGCAGATCCTATGAACAGAATAGCAATCATTTATAATTTCAGTAACTGATTTTTTTTTTAAATACAAGTTCTAAGTTAAATTTGCAACAAAGAATAATACCAGTGCATTCTTATTTCTTCAATTTTGCTTGTACTGAAAAATTCCGTACCATTCAATTCTCACGACAGAAAAATTATAGATTTGTTCATTTTCTAGTAAAAAAAAAAAAATGTGACCCATTTTGTGGAATGGAAATCGTTCTACGACACACATTTGCACAATACACAAGAGCACAGACAAACCAGTCGTGTTATAATCGCAAATATATTAAGGAACAAGCTTACTTATTAAATGCTGAACTCAGCTAACAATGTCAAATGTTTCTACATGTTGTACCGTGAGCAAAACGCCAAACAACTGTGTTTTGTTCATGTATTCCAAAAATACAAGTACAATCAGGGGCAAAAGTTTGTACCCAGTAATAGAATTTCTTCTCCGAATAACTTGGAATGAAAAGATCGATCTGGATACGGTTTCATGTAACTTAAAACGAATGTGATTTTCTGTAAATTACATAAAACTGTACTCCAATTGGACTATCCATTCTAAAATTAATAAAAATATATGACTGGGTACAAATTTTGCTGCTGACTGTACACGCCCTTCTTCCATATTTCATTGGTTAGAGACGTATTTAGTGGTCTGAATCCCCCCGAAATTAAGACATTTATTTAAAAGTAGTATAATTATAGGCGTAATTATATATATTTAACTTCATGCCGAGGTACACCATGGAGCTGCGCACTACCACAAAAACACCGCACGCCTCAAGGAAATTAATTTCTGGATACGCGCCCATCGCTGAACATTTTCATACCGACTACTGATCTCAAAGTTTTGTTAAATCAAGTGAACAGCAAGTAGAAAATTCAAATAAATGAGTACATTCGTAATTCTTTTTTCTGTAGTATTACTTGAACGTAGTTCCAAATTAGAATATTTAGCATTAAAAAGCCACATGTGCTCATTTTTGCGAAGCCTCCCGCACCCTCTAGATTTAACTTCAACCTCAAGTCTTTTATATAGTCCTCACGTCTTCGCGAGGACTCCAACCTCACACGCATTTAACCTAGTACTCATGATCATAAGGACCGTCCTCAGGAGCTTGAGTTGTTTTGCTGAAAATCAGAAATTGACTAAATGTATTTTGTACTAATGGCATAAAATGTGAACTGAAAAAAAAAAAAACTTACTTGTATCAACTTCGCGACCACTATGAGTCCAAACAACCCTTTCAGGTTTAGGAATAGAATAAGCAATACACTCCACATGAACAGTATCACCCTGAACCCCAAATTGCGTCTTCTTGCTTATGATTTTAGGTCGACTCTTGAGGTAAATGTTTCCTTCTGCTGTGATCTCGGGAAATCCAGGTACTGATGCTCTGCACCAATAGAGGCCCGCAGTGCTGGCGTCCACTGTGCGAGTCAAGTTTTGAGTACCGCTTTGCAAAACCTGAAAAAAAAACAATAAATATATTAAATACATTTTAAAGAAGTTTCTACTACCTACTTTGCATTCATCGTTCACTAAATAAAAAGCTTTGACAAGTGAATAACATGCTATATTACTGTCTTGCTAGCAACCCAACTCTCACAAAAGTATGGTGTGTCATCTAACGTACAGGCGTTTTGCAGTCTAAAATCTTTGTGGAACACAAGTACATAAAACATCAAATTACAGTATAATAAGAAAATGCTCGGACAGTACACTAATAATTATGATTACTTGATCATTATAGCTACAAGAAACTGAAGTATCTCTCCCCTTGCCATGAAAACTCAACGTGATTGGCAATATAAGCACAAGTACCACTGCTCCACTTAAAATTTTACTCAGCACTTCATTGAAAGTCTGATTCGTTTAAGATACAGAAACGATTGCTTCAGTTTTATTTCTTTTAATGTCTAGGACTTGTATCCTTACAACGTTACAGTTAAAAGGTAATGTAGTTTGGTTTTAGTATAGAAAAAAAACCTCTAGTATAAATGTGTAACTTGTGTTTGCTGCGTTCTTACGGGAAAATGTCTTAGTAAGTTTTCGAAAAACAATCGAAAAAAAAATTAGAAACCATTACCATTAATAACTTAAAAAGAATAGCAGGATGTTTGTCTAGTCATCAGGGCATTGAATTCCAGAAAATTTCACTTCTTCCTACCATTCTAATGTAGTATTGAACACAATATGGCAATTTGACAATTCTCGATTACTCTCTGGTTTCCTTCTAATAAAAAGCATACGCTAGCTTTTGTAAAATGATTTTAAAACTACAAATTCCAAACTAACACTAAAAATGTGTACAAGATAAGTTTCAAATCGTGTGAAGTTTTAATTTCCTGTTTGTTACTGCAGCGATGAACTTGCGAGTTCTGTATGCCATAGAGCTGGATTGTTGGTTTAATTCTTGCTACACTATCGTTAAGACAATTTTGACAGTACTCAAAGCTGATTTCCGGGTTTTCTTTAACACGAAAAAAAAAATTGTTATCGATGAGTTTATAAACAACACTTCTGAGAAGTTTTATTACGAACTGGTAGATATGAAGTTATAATATCTGAGAGAAACTACGAAAGTGAGTCATATTAGACCTATCACGTTGCTTGCTATCAAAATGCTTCCGATGTCCTTCTCGATCAGCACTACAGTGTCAACTTTTTATCTCCCTCCCTCCCTCTCTCTTCAACCTTCATATGCTCCTTCTACTTCACCCATCCTCATTCCATTACGGCCTGAATTCTATTTCCCTTTCCAAAGTATTTTCTTTCTATATATCATATACAAGAAAATTGCTTTCATATCAACAATGTTTCAAATATCCTGCTCGGCCTCCTTCTCCAATCTATTTTTCTCTCGCTATCTCTTGCAAAAATAAATAAGAGAGAGAACGAAACAACTCTTGTTAAGCATCATCCAGTCTCCATCAAGAGTTTCTATCGCTACCACCTTGTTTGAGAGCAATTTCGTGACCTCATCAGCACCATGGTTCTGGAGTAAAAAAAATCATTAGTAAAAGTAATATCTACTACTAATACTCAATACAGTGGAGATAATGATCTGGATATTGGTCTTGAATCTAAGTAGTATGCCCCTAATGTATAACGTTGAATTCAATATTTTTCTTTCAACTTCTCTCTTATTTTGAATTTAATTTTAAATGCCTGTAGGCAACTTTGATTCAGGCCGTATGATGATGGGGTGTTTGTTCACCACAAAACTCACGCTGGAATCGAACTGAGGACTCCAAGCACCAGAGGTGAGCGCTCTACCATTGAGCCACAGCGATCCTCCTATCTCCTAGTCTGCTCCCATTCCGAGACAAGATTACCTATAATAATAAGGTTACCTCTGGAAACCTGATTTCTTACATTATTGATTGAATTCTTGTTAAGATCCAAAATGAGATGAGCTAAGGAATGGGATCTATACTTTCTCGTAAAGTAGACTCCAAACCATTCCGTTCAATTGACCCCGACGGGACTTCAAGACGGGACCACGCGCACAGGAAGTAAAAAATGGATCTTGCCCAACTCGGGGTTGTAACACTGCTCAGATCTGCAGCTTTCTTACTAATTCTTTGTATCTCCGGTTATAACAACTACCGAATATTCACACAACTGTTTCTCTTCATGTATAAAATGTCCCGTCAAGGATTCAAAAGAGAGAGTGAAAAGTTTACATAAGACATAGCGAAATAAATAAACTCAGTATATAAATTAAGGAAATCGCACGTTCATCGCCGCACTAATAATCGTTCGCCATTGGGTTATATCCTGGGGCAACATCAAGCCAGTTTTCATCCTGAAAAGCGTATCCCAATACACTGATAAAGGCCATAGATTAGTATGAAGATGATATGTCCCAAACTAGCAAGTCCCATGATCAACTTATGTTAAGGCAGTTTTTATTATATACCCCATCCAATTGTTCTGTACTCTTATCGGTCACTTACCTTCGCGGTTTTCGCAGTCTTTCCATAATACCATGTAATGTCGGCAGGTGGATTACTATCTACATCACAGGAAAGGGTCACCGTACTACCCTGTTCTGCTTGGACACTGCGTGGGGTTTGTCGGAATCTAGGACCATCTGAAAAATAAAAAAGAAAATATCCATCAACAACGAGTTTTTTAAAATATAAATTTTATATTTGTCATCTTCTTTAGAGCAGAGACATACATAAATGGAAACAAAGCAATTGTGTCCAAATACACACACACAAAAAAAAGTAAGTGTGAAATCCATGCTACATTACAGAAATTACCAGGAATAATTCTATTATTGACCAGCAAATGAATAAAATGTAGAAATAAACAAATAAATATATTATAAATTGATAACGATTTGATTTTATCCAACTGTGTTAATGAGACTGAATTGATATAATCTTTAATATCAACCAAGAAATCACCAAATGGGAGTATATGTAGTGATATATCACGAATTTGGGCTTCCTCAATATTTTTAGGTGATCAAAAGCCTCAAATTGAGGGATATAAATTATCATCAGTGTCATCTGCATCTCTCCACTACACCTCTCGTATATCATTTGGTGAAAAGTGATTTGAAATTTTTAAACTGATTTTTTAAAGAACTGTAGGCAACTTTGACTCAAGTCGGATGGATGATGGGATGATTGGTGGAATGAAGTAAGTGGGAGGAAACGGGAAAACCTAAAAAAAAAAAACACACACACACACGGTATGTGTCCACCACAAAGCCCACATGGCACGAGCAGAGTTTCAAGGTGAAAAGTGATAACCAATAAAGTTAAGAGTTTAGTAAAGGTTACAGATTTGGAAAAAGAAGGGGTGCGAACGAACCCTAGCGTTCTTTCTCTCCCATATGCTAAAATACTTCCCCTGAGGGGGAAAATACACACAGATAGTCACGAAGACGAAAACTCCCGCATTTGACTTGGTGGTATATACCAATAGGAAAAAAGAAATGATTCCTTAGCCAGACAGCCAATAAGAACTCTGATTTAATATACGAAAGGGAGTGGAATAGAAACTCTGATTCTCATAAACTGTTCTTTACCTTCCCATACAACATAAAAGAAGCAGAGAAAGAGGGTAAAATAAATACACCGTAGTAACATTTGCTATTATATATACTACTGTACAATCTTCCCAACCGTTTTTAGTTTTCTTGTTTTTATTTTATTTCCAAAAATACGAGCAAGGTCCCGTGATCATCCAGCTTGCCTTCTCAAGGAGTAGTTTCATCATGAAAACGAAATGTTCTCTTGGGGGCTGTAGGGCTCCCTTGTCCCCCTCTCCCCCTCCAAAAACATGAAGTAGCTAGAAAAGACGGCAATAGAAAAAAAAGTACATCAGAAGTAGACAAGGAAGCCGTAAAAAAAATCCTCCCTTCACCTTCCAGGACTTATTTTTTTGCTTGCTACTCCGCTTTTCTCCTTTCCCCAAACTCCCTTATTTCTTTCGTCTTTTAATACACCTTCCAATCTTCCGCAACTACTGCCTCGTTTCACAACAAAACTCTGTCTCCCCACACTCACAGAAAACAGCCCACACCTCACACAGTCCCATCCCCGTTCATTTCTGCAGAGTTCTCTCCCCCACACCTCTCAATCGCTGGTTACCTAGGAAACAGCTCTCTCTCTCTCTCTTTCTTTTTAAACCAATGCCTTTTTATCTAGTATACCCGTTCCCTGTTCTGCCTGTCTCATAATGCTCCTACTCCCTCACCCCCAAAATAAAGATATAGCTCAACCACTGAACTGCATGTATGTTCCGCCACATCTAACCACTAAACATCTCGCCTCAACCTGAAGAATTATGAAGAGCAGAGGAAAACCCTGCAGGCAGAATAATAATGTTACAACATAACCTTCCAATCAATTCCATCCAAAATCTAGTGGTGCTTCTTGTTCCTTTTTGTTGCTGGTATTCCCGCTTTCAGCAGTTGAAAGGTAAATTGTATATTTAAACTATTCTTCTTGCTCAAAACTCAGCAATATTTCACGTCAACAACAAACTTCGTTACAATGTTTTTATGAAGAAAATACATTTAGAAAATTATGAAATATAAAATAAAAATGTAAGCACGTGGCGAGGTATAAACATTCACCTTTTAAAAAGAATAAAATAAAATATTTTTTTCAATTCCACTTTGCTAGTCTGTAACCAAAGCAAGTAAAGAGAAACTGCTTTCAGATTAAGTTATTTATCCACCAGTTTTAAATCTCGTACCACTAAATCTGATCCTTTCTATTTGGTTATTTTTCTGAAGACCAGTTGCACAAAACATTTAAATCCCAAGTCAACTTAATCCACGAGTTAGCATTTCAGTTAATCCACGAGTTAGCATTTCA
>JAGDQP010008980.1:38619-60892 GCA_022664845.1 Lepisma saccharinum
CAATTTAATCCACAAGTTAATGTCCAATTTAATCCACAAGTTAATGTTCAATTTAATCCGCAAGTTAATGTCCAATTTAATCCACGAATTAATGCCCAACTTACCCCACGAATTAGTGCCTAACTTAATCCACTAGTTAATATCTACGAGACATAAGTAAAAAAACACTATATATAGTGAATTACCATTCTTTCCATTCGTGCCACCTGCTTATTAGCATAATTTGATTTCTAGTTCGGCTTGACTGACACCAGGTGGAATGATAAAGATAGAAAAATGGGAATTCGCTATTTATAATGATGTTATCTATGACTCGCAGATATTACTTTCGAAACACCCTGTATTCGTAAATATCAAGGAAAGCAATAGACTGGGGATTCGGAAACACCATTTTTTAAAGTTTTTGAGGCGGTTGTTTACTTTTTTCTTGTGTATTTTGATGTTTGCTTGAACAATATTCAGGCTTTTAATTTTAAGGTCATATTCCATAGCCTACTCAAAAAAAACGTATAAAATTCCAGGCGAGTGGACATACACTTCACAACTTTTCGGACATTTGTACTAACGGGAAACAGAGAGACTACGGATAAATGAAGCTTTTTTTTTTCCTAGCCGCAGTGGAGAGATTACAAGGCTCTAAATTTTCTTTTAATCCTTTGTTCTCTGAAAAACAAATTAGTGAAAAGAGAAGAATGTACAATTGCAAGAGTATGGGTGAGGAAAGGGAAGGGATGAGGACGAGAATAAAAGGGACCGGATTCAGAACAGGTGGAGGGGGTGGCTAGGAAGTAAGAAGATCGTCTGACTTGAAAAGTCACCGCTTGGCAGAGGAAATTAAACTCTGTCGACCTCAGCGGTGGCTTCCGCTGGGTTTCATATTAGTTGCTGGTATTCAACAACCTGTCCCAAAAAGGGACTTGCTATCGGAAGGTTTCTCAGTGTTGCAAACGGACTACAACAAACAATTACTATGGCTACTCCTTTTGTCTTGCAGTCTCATTATATAACGTGCGTAGAAAAATATCAGTGTAATGTTCTTTTGGTGATACACATTACTGACACCTGGTCTTTGTCGTTTTCAGATTTTAATATCCCCGAGCTTCAAACTTTTCACTGTTAAAAATCTATAGAAGCCCTACTACAACTCTTTTTACACCTCCCTATTTTGGCTTTTCACCCCCGCCAAAAAATGTGGATAAATCCCTGATTCCTTCTTATACTTTCCGGCTTATATAATTTAAGATAAATCAAAAGACTATAACTAGTTCGAAATAAAAACACTAGATGGCAGCAAAAGGTCCTCTCTATATAGTCTAATGCTGAAAATTTTAAATTTTTAATGTGAATTTGGCATTCGACACTTAAATATAAGTTATGAAGATCCTACTTCAGAAGTTTAAATTTAAACTCAAAAACATAACGAAGTAGAATATTTAGATATAAAAAAAAAGCGTGATTCATGTAAATGAGTTTGTAAACTTAGAATAATTATGTGCAGATATAATCACATGAACACGTGGGTGACATGATGTTATCTTCTTCCCTTTAGAAAACAGGAATTTACATTACAGGGCCTTAGCAATTAAGAGCACGACGAAAGATCTTAAAAGGAGCATTTTATGCACAACGATAAGAGTTTTTGAGTGAGTAGCAATTATTTTTTTAATTCTTTATGTTAATTCATTCACTCTGCTTTATTATTATTATTATTATTATTATTAAGAATACTACCAAATATTTCACTTTGCTCTGCTACATAAAGTAAGGCTGTGTTCGCCAGAAACCCCTTCCCCCCCTGTAGGGTGGGTTTACCCCCCAAAGTCTCGACTTTAAAATTTAAATTAACTAAATTTTTTGCTGTGAAATATCGATAGAAACCGTACAAAACTTCACTTACGCCCTCTCAATTTTGACTTTACACCCCACCCCCCAAACTGAAAATCCTGGCGGACACCCTGTTAGTAGTAAGTAGTCCAAACACATTCTGTGTTCGACGTCTATCAAGTTTTCTATTTCACATTAATTTCTGCATTCTTTTGTCAAGTGGTGTAGATATGAAGAAGAACAAAGTGTATTGTTCATCTAGTGACGTCAGTGCAGTAGGATGACAGCAGTTCTATATATACACTTGTCGTATAAGTGTCGTTATACGACAGTACCATGCGCTCCAATTATATCCATATTTTGTTTTGTTTAGCATATTGCGATCTTGGCCTATTGGTGGAGGACGCGTACCTGCACAGTGGGACAGAAGCCTCGTTATAGCCCTTTATTTCGTAAGTACAAAAGATATTATCATTTGTTTTATATGATAACGCTGAAAATAGTACAAACACCATTCTTATCTTAAAAACTGAATTACGATGTCATGTTTTGCCCTGATCTGTCCAACTCCAGACAACCTGGTGAAGTCAGTGAACACAGCTACCGACTACGGACGAACTGCAGACTGCCGTGACAGGACCATTCAGAAGTTTCATTAATTATTAGTATTTTCCCAGTAAAACATCTCACTGAACGTGGTGTCGTATTGCGTCAATTGTGCTACGATAATGATAGTGCTCACATTTCTATCCTGGACAGTACAATGTTCAGTATACGCTATTATATAAATCAAATTACAATATCTGTGTCACTTCTGGAATAAAAGGGGTGTAATGAGACTGACTCACCCTGTAGATGTTCACTTAAAAGAGACCGAGAGATTAAAATCCAGTTCGCGCCAGCCATCCTGCTTTGAGGATTTCTCCAAAGTAATTTGGTGTATGTTGAAACAGTACTTTGAATAAGATAGCTTCTTTTACCAATAAAGTAAAGACGAGATATAGCCAAAGTTGCTTTAAGGTTAGTGTCAAGCAACTATCTCTAACGATAGGTGGCAGCACTACCTCTGACTGTCTCTAATATATTTTTATCCTTGTACGAAATTTCAATGCTGCTGCTACAAATTCAAGCTTAGAGAGTTCAAAAAACTTCGGAGATGAAAGTTCATAACCGCAAGATTTCGATCCGTAACGTTTTTCATTTTCTTCTTTGTCCATTGTTGAAAGAGCTTTATTGTTATAGGTTTGGATATTAAGAACAATAATCAAGCTATTTCAACAATGAACAAAAAGAAAATTTGAATTTCTCTAAGCTTGAAATTGTAGGAGCAGCATTCTTATTTTGTACAACAATAAAAATACATTAGTGACTGGAAGTAGAGCAGCCACCTTAAGTACCATGTCGTGTAACGTTTCGATAAACCAGCTTGTTACTCACTACTGTGATTCTGAAGTTGTTTACGTAGAACAATAACGGTGTTATTCTCTAGTCTTCCTATTGACACATTAACCTTTATCGCAGTTTTCTTTCGAATCTTGCAGCGTTTTCAGCAAAGCTATAACTGAAAAAGACCGAGATGAGCAGCGCAAAGAGGAGGCGATAAAGGAATGCGTAGGGAGAAAAGCGAGGGAGGGATGATTTGATGGAAAATGTGTGACATGGCAATTAAACACCGAAAGGGAATGAGAAACCCATCGGAAGGGAAGAAATAATAATAATAATAAAAAAAAAGAGAGAACCAAGAAACGTGCATTTTCACACGCTCCCTTCATTTTACAACCAACGCAAAAGGCTTTTAAAACCATTCTTATTATCAGTGTGCTCTCCAAGGGTAGTCAAGATAGATAGGGAGGGCGTTTATATAGGAGTAGTTAGTTATTTTCCGAGCTGTTAATGAACAAATTAACTGGAGAGGCGACCGACCTCAACCCTCTATACACAAGGGAAATGAATGTTGTCCTCCCCTTCCCCTTTATTCCTCTTTAGCAGTGTTGGACCTCGGAAGCCGTACAAAGGATATTCGCGTTAATAAACTTCAGTGATGTATGGTATAAGACGATCTTGTAAATAGCTTTCTTCTTTCATGTTTTTAAAACTCTTCTAACTACCACAGAGGCTCAATTTCCAATATAGTGACAATGAAGAACGAAAAAAAGATAGAATAATAAAATTTACATTAAATAAAAACTTGAATTCCTTAAGGAAAAAGATATATCGCTCTATTCTTCGTACAACTTAAAGAAAAAAAATGTTTATCCGGTGTCAGCGGTTTCTGATTCAATTCCTGCTTGGAGCTCTTCTAATTTCGATCTAAAGTTACTTGAATCAAAAATTGGGAAGATACTTTAATTAAGAAGAAGAGACGCATTGGCCTGACCACGACATACCCTCTTTGATCAAAAAAGCACCCTAAATTGAGCTGTTTAGCCCAAGGGTCTGTTAAAACAAATCGTAGACTCTGAAATGAGAAAAACAAATATCGCAAGACTTTTTAAATGTGGACATGAAGGAAAATGGGAAAATCAGCTGGTACGAAGTTCTCTGTGCTGTAATGGATAGCACAAAACTGATTAAAATATCGCATATTAAAGAATGGTATTGAAGGAACAGCATGGAAGAGGAGAGAGAAAGATTGGTGAAGAACGAAGAAGACTAAGCTTACTCGGAAGGCCCTGCTACGGCGGAAGAACACTAATGACGCCGTAGCTCTGCCGGTAACGTCGAAGATCTCCAATAAATTGAGTAGGCACACGGCTTCGAATTCCACCGCCAAACATCCTGACTCAGATTTCACAGTTTTTGCTCGGTTTCATCAGGAACGATACCTTAACTCTTCGGGAAGGCCCTGGCCACTACCTTCCCATCCTTTTCCCGGAAGACTGATCGCCGGGATTGGTCACGGGTTGAGTCAGACCCACTGGGGTCCGGGTCGGGTCATGAGAGCACTAAGATAAAGTAACAAGACAGAAAAATATCGTTTATTACGTAAATAATGTTATATCCCTTTCTCCCTTACTTTTCTTCGTCAACACACAAAACACACCACCAAACAGCAATCCATCCTTAGCTTGGTTACTAACTTGTCACACAGGCTATCATTGTCTGTCATAGTAACAACCTTGATACGGCTATTCTCTTCATTAACTCTAAACCCATACGTCAATGTCAGTAAAACGTTCTACTCACATATATATTCGCTTGCCATAACTTATAGCCGTGACCCCCAAGTGGAGCCTATTACTGCTTCCACCACCGTCATCACAAGCATCAGTCATCTTCGTTCTTCTATAGACACACAACGGAGAGGTGGAATCAAGGAAGAGGAGAATGGGGGAAGATATTCCAAAGCACCAACACATATCAAGCAACATAAGGTAAATGAAACGAGGGAGAGAAAAAAAAAAACTAAATCTTATTAAGATGTCATGTCTTTTAGCTAAATGGTTCAACATTTTCTCCAAGTTTTTTTTCTGGGCTGTCACTGAAGAGAATTTTTCATGCTTTTTTTTTTTTTTTTTTTTTAAGAGAAACTGCGCAGCTACTACTACTGTTTTAAAGAAAAATCTACAATATTGCACGCATCATTTCATATTTTTGAACAGACATGTATCTGTTTTAAATCAAGAATTTAACAACAAAAAAAAAGTTAAGATCAATCGGAATACAAACAAAAAATATATTAAAAAGCAAACATACTTATTAGAAAGTGCAAAAACTATCAGAAAGTACATGTCTATTGAAAAGTGACAAGAGACATATTAAAAATTAAAAAAAAAAACTGTTAGTTGAAGAGTGACATCTATTAGAGATAAACTAAAACTACTGGAAAAAGAAACCAATCGGAAAGCAATGAAACCTTGTTATGTGTAGATTATCTCCGAGAAATTATGGACTATAAAAATAGATTATTGTAATCCAGTATTAGTGAAACGGTTTATTATTACGCTCGACAGCTGGCACTATAAAAGGTATTAATTTTTAAGATTGACGTACTTTTTTAAATTTCTTTTAGCACCGCATAGAATCTTGATACTGCCTTAATACTTGCAAACTACTTGTAGATTTAAGTGTTATTTTATAAAGCCATACTTTGTGTTTCTTCTCATATAAGAATGACATCTCTGTAGATAAATAGTTATATAGTTGTTAAAATAAAGCATGCGCTACATACAGTCTAGTGAAAGTGTCAATTACATTCTGTCGTGACTCGTGTATTTTGTAAATATGATAAATTTCGAAAGTGACACAAAAATGCATTTTATAAATGGTACACATAATCTCTCGTCCAAAACAAGACATCCTTAGGTCACACAATGTTTTTTTTTTTTAAAAAAAAACAGACATGTGGAAGGAATCTCTGTGGTTTCGACCCAAACGTTGCTACTTCTTTCTGTACTATTTTTCCCTTCCTTTCACTTTTTCTTCTGCCTTTCTTTTTCTCTTTGGTAAATGATATTACCACCTTTCGCTTCTGTCATCTGCTTCGAGAAAGTGGCAACGCCGGAGAAAATTTATTGTCGGAATCTTTCTGGTGATGGTGTCAATGTTTGGTTAACCGCAACTGATAGGGGGTCCGGCTCCTTCACCGAAGGCTTTCATGATCTAGACCTTACAATATCTAGAACTTGAACCAGTCAAAAGTTTGAGCAATGATGTTCCTGGGTGAACAGTCTACGAGGGAAAGGTATGGTAAAGGTACCATCTCCGTATACACCTAGGGGAACTCAGGAAAATATTAGTTAAGATGCTGGCAGTAAAATTGGGACCTGTGAGTTGCCGCAATACTGATCCGAAATCTGTACGTTTTGCTCAAAGATCACGGGGTTGGGTCATCATGCCCCTTTTTGAGAACAAAAATAAGGAATATTATAGATAAACCTTAGGTAAACTCACCAAAGAGTACACTGTTTACCTACTTCCTATATCCTTCGTCCCTTTTCTTCTCTCTCCGTCCGTCTACAAAGTGGCCTAGCCTGTCTGTCCGTCTATCTTCCTCAGCTGCACTTGGCAGGTAGAAACTTATATAACATTCGGGTTCAGTGACCTCGATTGCAGAAATGTTTAATTTAGTTGCCTTTTCATCCATTTAAAGAGCTAAAGATATAGTTTCACTTTACGTATTTCAATACGCTGTCATTGCCCCTCCTAAGTTTATACCATAAACATATTAAATTTATTAACCCGATAATAAATACTAATTAATAAACCTAATCACAATATTATTCCGATGACAGAAACGTGGATGGTGGGTTTAGCTATTTCCGAAATGAACTCCAATAAGCTTTATAGTTTTTTAAAATAATAATAATAAAAATAGCTTTTTCATTTACACGGCAGGAATCGGGAATAGAGGGATAATAGCAATATATGGATATTAAAATATGGTAGCTCATTATCGAGATGGAAGGAAATCTCTTCCCATGTCGCTGATGCCTCACCTGACAGCGCTGAGCTAATTATATCAGCTTATGATAGAAAATGCACTCTAAGGCTTTTAGACCTCATATTCAAGCTCTCAGGCAAATCGTATCTCGACTTTGATTAGACTCTCTAAAGGGCGATAGTATCTTAAACCAATATGTACGAGACAAGTAAATGGAAGGGATATGTACACTACCGGAAATTGAAAAATGTAATTAAAAAAACTACAAAAATACGCCAGGAAATTTAAATTTAGCAAGGAAAACTGTACAGACGAGTGATGTATGCAAGCACAAACGGAATGTAAACAGCTATATTATATATGAGGTGCAGAAGGTCCAAACTGTGTCACTGTTCCCGTACTAATACTGGTTTTCGCCACCTCGTGCTCGAATGCAAGCCTGCAGTCTGCTATACATGCGATCATAAAGGTGTTGAACATCCTTTTCAGAAATTTTAATCCACCTTTGTTCCACTTGCAGGTATAAGTCTCAAGACAGACGTTGTCCCATCCAATCCTCGACATGTTGAATCAGAGGGAGGTTAGGTGACCATACTGGCCACAGCAGCTGCCGGACATGCTGTAACGCACGCTATGTCATGTAGATGTGCGTTGTTCTGCTGCAATAATGCATCGTACGTCACATAGGGAAGGTTTCAGGATCTTCTGTACGAAGCGGCAACCAATATCCCTTCCACAAATACCAGACGTGACTGACACTTGTAACCCACATCCCCACACCAGACAAACCAGAGTAAGCCCCTGTTTCGGCTAAATATACACTGCGAGTTGACTTTCTCAAGCCTGTACGACATTCGTCCGGCCAACGGACTATCACTTACCCCCCACACAGAAAGGACTTTCATCACTGAAGATCTCACACTTCCATATTCCACTCCATTCATTCCCTCTTTGGAACGAACATAATTCTGATTCCACGAGACGATGCGTATTGTTCGAACATACACCCCTGGTGCGACAAGGGTTCTTCAATGGATCCCTGTGGTATCTCAAGCTTTCATTTAAGTTCGTTCTAGTTCAATGTAAGAGGAAAGCATTCCTAGCTACTTGACCTTTTCATCTGTTTGGAGCTAGAAAGACAATCTGGGGATCGAACCAGCCACCGGGTGCTAGACATGGGAAATCACAAACAAAAAGAATTTAATATTTTGGTGGTTTGTAATTTATGCACAATTTTTAAAAAAACTTTCCTTAATTTATTATTTAATTCACTTTAAATGCCTTTACTTTGTACACTGAAACGTAGTGTTCCAAACTTTTTTTAAAAAAAAATCTTTGCGGTGTGCGTGGTCGCTTGTTTATTCCCCGATGGGGTCTCTTGAACGGAATGGTTCATAGTCCACTTTGTCAAAAATTGTAAGTCCCGTCCTTATAAATTTATCAGCTCATTTAGGACGTTAATAACAATTGAACAGATTAAAAAAAAAACTTTGTATTTCTTATATCTATTACAACATTGACGGAGGAAAAAAAAAGAATTCGAGATATGAAGTGAAGCTGGTTAACTTCAAAATTTATTACACAAACTTACGAATGTCCAAAAACTGGTTGATACAGAGATTCCAAACTGTTTATAGTTGACCCAAAATATAAAAACTCAAAAAGAAGAAAAATTATGAAATGATGCGAGACACGAGTGGAGAAACACTTAAGCCAGCAAAAGTTCGGATTTTGGAAGAAGAGGAAAAAAAGTGCATGTGTGTGTGTGCGTGTGTGACAAAGACCAAAGGGGGTGGTCCCTTTTCCTCCCTCTAGAACAAAAAAAGGAAATAAGAAAAAAATGTGACACAGTTGGTGGGTGTTGTGATGACGTTAGCGGGACGACGGGATGGCGCGACGGCAGCGCTGGTGGAAGGGTTTTAGGAACGGAGAAGTCCCTCCGAAGAGGGATTACTACCATCTCTGAGATCACGACAAGGAGGGTAAGAGGATTGACCAGCCTGGTTACAAGAGTTCTCATAACCTACAGACTTACACACCGAGCACGTATAAAACCATGTATCCAAACCCTTCTTCCGACAAGAAAGACTTAAATCGTGACATGAGTCTTGGATTTTAGATTACGCACGTTTTGGACTGTCTCTCGCGGTTTCACCCTTCCGCTAACTCTTCACAGAAACAAGAAAAATGTTTCTTTTCCCTTTCTTTGACCACTGTTTTGAAGAGAAAAAATGGGGGAGAATACCCCCCCTTCCCACACACACACACTTTTCACATGAACAGAAATTTAAAGAGATTTAGAAAGAAAAAAACAAGATAAAAATGTATGTTAGAAATCTGTCAGTAACACTTCAAACATTTTGTTCGTGCGTTGTTGTGTTGTTGAAAACGGCGAGAAAATTATGTTACATCATGCTTGATAACCAGAGCTAAAAAGTCATTTCTGATCACCCGGGCATTAATTCACCAGATTGATCCGGTTCGAAACCTGACCCGAACGGGCCTATTTACCCGGTCTTGACCCAAATGAACACAGACTGACTTTGTGATAGGGCAACCCGATGACCGAACACTGACTAACGCTTCATACCACACTACTACCTCAGTTGGGGTTATTTGCACATCCCTTTGGGGGCGGGGGATACTTTTGTTCTTTCAGGAGATATAAGACTATATCCATATGTTACTACTATTGTTAGTAACTTTGCAATCTCGAATTTTTCGTCCTCTGGAGGTCGTCTTTGTCACCCCTTGAAAGAAACACTGTTCAAACGTAATGTCAGTGTATAATTAGAAAGAATGAACACACTGAATTAACTTACGGGTTACCAAGTCAGGCCAGATTTCAAGCATTGACCCGGTGACCTGTTTCAGCTCTGTTGATAACGTTTTGAATTTTCAATCATTTTCAAAATAAACAGAGTTTTAAGTTAATGACATTGTTTAAAGAACATGAAACAAACCACAATAATGCAAAGCAGATTAATGGTGTAAACCAATGGAAACCAAGAAAGTGGTTAGGATGGGTGGCCGCTGGGTGTAAGTTCACGACCATCGGAATGCGAAGACAAAGCTCCAGCCTTTCCAAATAATAAGATACTAGTATGATGTAGGTTCTACATAAGTTTATAACGCCATGAAAATTTACTCCTTTGGTTTCTATCCAGTAAACTATATAAAGAAATCGAAATGAGAAAATGACTAAGAATAAAAAAGTGTTTTGCTACACGAAAGGGACTAAGGAAAAAATGTTTATAGAAAAGGTTTAGGAGACAAACCAGAAGCGAAAAGAGTTGGAAGACAGTGCTAATTATAGATGAAGGCAACAACGATCTCAAGTGATTCAGCGTACAAGCTTAGAGAAAGAACGTGCTTCAAGGGATAGAAAAGCGTACGGTGGTGTTCGGGGCAGTAAATGATCATCCACATATACTCCATTTGACTTAACTCCACTTGAGATCCCACAATGAAGAACATTCAACAACAGAAGAAACAAAACATGACACCATATGAATTAATATAAAAACTTCCCTTGTATTGCTTTTCACATCGTCCGCTGAACAGTCCAATGGCTATTCATGGACACCCCTTCACGGGACACCTGTAACAATGCACGCACGGAGAAAGTAGCGTGCTAACACCTCCACCAAATAGTTTGTATTTCACACTGTCAAAAATAACACACTTATTTTATAGATTCTGTACACAATTCTACCGTAGTTATCATAGCTTTGAAGTGTAAATAATGTGTCAAATAAAGTGTTTGTGTTTGAAAATGTCATACACAAAACCTGTCTCGTTTGAAGCGAAAGAAAGAGACTTTTTAAGATGTAAAATAAGTTTCTTCTTCCTCTTATACAGTTCAGAATACGTAACATACGGTTTGTGCAAGTTCTCAGACCTCAAAACCATTCAAATTAATTGAAAGCTGACGCAATCAGAACAGGGATAATAAATTAATTCAAAATATCGTAAAGCATAATAATAGTTTCATAGAAGATAATATTATGGTGTAAGAAAAAAATTACATTAAACTATCTGAATATCTTTTCTCTCTCTTCCTTTTAATAGAAGCAATATATAATGTAGCCAGAAGGTTGTTTCAAAAGCATATTAATGAATTATTATTATTAATATTTTTATTAAAGAGAAAGAAAGAGAGAAGTTAGCGCTGGCATTTCATCAATTTCATTCACGTCAAGATTTTTTTTTTTTCTCGGAGCCATGTTCATTATTCATAACCCATTTTTACAGTGCTAATAAATTTTGTACCTTAAAGGCTTTTGCAGAAGAAGCCTTTTCCCTTCTTTTATTGAAATATGCGGTGGTATTTGGTTCTCGTCTGCAAGGCAGGACGAAGAAAGAAAATAAAACACTATCCCTCTCCCTCCCTCCCTCCTCCCTCTCTCTCTCCTTTAACCTGCCCATTTCACCTTCGTAAAAATTTTAAGTCTCTCTTTTGCGAAAGATCCACGGAGATTCGTTGATTATTTATCCCAAGTCGACAGCGGCGGCCCGGGAAGTTTTTTTTTTCTCCCCTTTCTTTTCGTGGGATCGTGCGGGATTCCGCCTTCATCTGTCTTCAAACAACAGAAGCAATTTCGTACCAAAGAAGGAGAAAGAAGAACAAAAAAAAAAAATACTGAGTTGAAGAAGCAGCCTGGAATAGTCTTCCCGTCTTATTCCTTGCAGTTTCACCCCCAAAGAGTGAAAGAGTTACAAAAAAAAAATACTAACTTCCAACAAACGAATGCTGAATGTTCTGTATGGGGGCTCTCCTGCCTCTTAAAAAAAAAGTGGGGGACTCTAATAGGGGATAGGTGGGGTGGTTTGGGATGAATCTGATCTCATTTCGTGAAGAATAGAATAAAGGATAAGGAACTATCCAAACCTATCTTAATATGTGCTATTAACTTCGCTCTGCTTCACCTATACGCATTTATCAAGCAGAGATTTATAAAGAAAAAAAAATCAGGGTGGGATTTTGTTGGAAGAAAAAGCAGCAACTCCACAAGAAATAAAGGATATCTTTTATTGTTGTTGTTCTCGGTCTATTCAAGAAAATATTGAGATGTTCTGATTGCGAAGGAGCTTAACAAAGATACATAGCTTAGTTAAGAAAAGCCTTTCAAAGAAAAATTAAAAGCTTATTTCTTTCTTTAAAGAAACAGAGATGCTGAGAATACAACTGTACTCTAAGTGCACTGAAGATTTTTTTTTTTTTGTTATTAACCATGATTAGAAATTGAAAAAGAAGAAAAGATCCATTCAGGGTTAAAAAAAAATATATTTTGTGACCTTGTGGATAATTAAAATTTTAATACCGGCATTGCTTTTCGCCTAATACTTCAAAAGTTTTGTCAACTGTAATACAAAATTAAAAGTTACCTAAGTACACTGTTGAATTATACAGATTTATTTGTCTTTTATTTATAAAGCTAATTTTATTTTTTTATTTTTTGGCGGGGGAGGGGAATTGGTGATTTTCACGAGGCATCATAGAAATAGTGAAAATTGGTGATTCTCATGATCGTAAGTCGCATGATCTGGCAATCCCGAGAGAAAAAAAATGATCCTTACATTTCTAGACTTCACATAAGATTACATGCTATCTTCATAAGTTTTATTCTTGTTCGTGAGAATAGGAACATAAGTATCGGCCAGGGCATTAGTAAAGGTACTGCCCAGTATTCGCTTGGTGAAAAATCTGGAAAGCTTCAGTCATGAGTGATTGTTACCAGCAGGACTCGTGTACCTGGTTCGCAGTCCGCGATCGTAACAAATATAGTGCTATTTTTGCAAGTTTGAATTCGGGTTGGTAGCGTGAAGGGGATTACAATGTTGACATTTTCCCTAATCTATCTCCCCCCCTTGGTGACATTGGTAAGCGTAGCTACCTCCTCAAGCACCTTTCTCTGATGAATAATGTGTATCGTAATCACTCCTCAAGCACCTTTCTCTGATGAATAATGTGTATCGTAATCAGCAAGCGAAGAAAAAGGCCATAGTGCATATGTCATACGACAAACTTCACTACGTATCCATAGCAACGCTCTCTTCCTTGTTGAAAGGTGACCAACGGACTAAACAGATATTATCTTTTGGAATTAGGAGCTTAAAGACAAAGAAAGAATGAATGACTGAATGCATGAACATGAGAAACAATGAAAGTGACTGCATGGAAATATGAAACAGAAAAGTTAGAGAATGCATGAACTGTGAAAGAGTGACTGAATGCATGACAATATGAAAGAATGAAAGAGTGCCTGAATGCATGAAAATATGAACAAAAGAAAAAAGTGACTGAACGCATGAACTGTGAAAGTGTGACTGAATGCATGAACTGTGAAAGAGTGACTGAATGCATGAAGTGTGAAAGAGTGACTGAATGCATGAACTGTGAAAGAGTGACTGAATGCATGAACTGTGAAAGAGTGACTGAATGCATGAACTGTGAAAGTGTGACTGAATGCATGAACTGTGAAAGAGTGAATGAATGCATGATAATATGAAAGAATGAAAGGAGTGCCTCAATGCATGAAAATATGAGAAGAAAAAAAATGACTGAACGCATGACAATAAGAAAGAAAGTGACTGAACGCATGACAATAAGAAAGTGACTGAACGCATGGCAATAAGAAAGAAAGTGAATGAATGCATGACAATATGAAAGAATGGAAGTGACTGAACACGAATGAATATCTAAAGAATGAAAGAAAGAAAAGAATTGATGATAGAAAGAATGCGAGGGAGATCTATAAAAAGATTTAATGTAACTTCATCTTTAATAATATATTCACCAATACAATCATTACAATTATTATTATTTTAAAAATAGACGCGCGTACTTGAACAATGAAGTTTGGTTACGGAAAATTAGGAGAGAACGATAAAAAAAAAAATATGAAAAAATATATAAACCGGAAACAATGTATCAAACGGGTTGTGTGGATAGCGCAGGGAGTTTTGCTGTTACCAATTCTATTGAATGGTTAATAGCCAGTAATGGATGTTGTGATTTATACCCATAGTGGAATATGAGAGGATTCATTAAAGCCTCATCGAAATACTAGAGAACTTTTTTTTTTTAAAAAAAAAATCATTTTTGCTTGTAGCTTATAGCATTCACAAATTACGCTTTGATTAAAATGTACGCTTATGAAAGTTGGAGAGCTAAAGTGTACTGCAGAGAGATTCCAATGAATTTATAGCGGAGGGTTAATTCAATATAGGTCTTCTGCATATGTGCGTTAAAACAAAAGAAGAAAAAGGGTATATTTGTTTAACATTTTGCTTTCGTTCTTTTAAAGCTTATTTTGTGTTGTGTAACTTTCTTTTTAATATGTGAATTTTTCTGTATTGTAATCTACTTTGTCACTTCAAATTACTACGCGTATTTCTGGTAGACTCTGCCAAATAAATTACAACAATATCTGTGAGCAAACTATGGAACACTTTTATCCTGCGAAACGGGCATCCATGGTTTAGTGGTTACAGTCACGAATACTGGCCAGGATTATGGAAGTACATGCAGATTCGAGTCCTGCTGCCTGCTACACTGACAGTTTTCCAGGGTTTCTCTAAGTTTCAGGATCCGAATTGTACTTCAACTTGTTTTCTTGGTGTGCACCTAGACTAATTTAAACACTCGGTTGGCGATAATAGCGTTGGAAGAAAATGACTTCTGTGTTAGATGCTCAGTGCAAGAGCTCACGTCAAAAATTCGTACAGGAAGGTTAACCTCTAACTTTTAATTTTGTTAAAATTCGCATAAATTCAACTTGGATCATTATTTTGTAATATTATGATACTTACATGCTAGCCCCTAGTGTTTTGTTTAAACACCAGCCAAACTTTATATATCATATCGCTGTTATTGTATACCTAATCACTTGTATATTTCTAACGTCGATTACATTCTCTTACAAAAAAAAAAAGTACTATAAAAACTGTACATTCCTTTTCTCAATTACAATTAGTTATGTTGTACTGTACAATAAAAACTTCTATCATCCAATACGAGGAATGATACAGGAAGTGTAGCTTCATTGCAGAAATACATATTCAATTTCTGGGCTAAAGCATCTACGGTTTACACTTTACAGTAGAGGGCCAAGAGGATAGCCGAAGCATTCCTACAGTATATGCAACCTGGTGTTACTGTTCCGCCTTGTTGTGCAGTATAACATTTAAGGATGAATAAATTTCGTTGAAAGCTAAAGTCAAACATTCTCATTTTGATGGAACTACACACATGCTGCGATGAACTTCGATAAATTTTATTATTTGTTAGGCTGTTTCTAACTGTGACCTCGGGCCACCCTAAAACAAGTTAAATGTATTTTAAAATACACAAACAACCATGCTCCAGACAAGATTAGAACCCGAAACCTACCCGGACGCATCTGTATTAGTACGAGGTATAATGAAAAAAGATTTGCTACAGCTCTTATTTTTAAAAAATAATAATAATAATAAACAACATTGTGTGGGCTAGGTAGCCAGCTATGGCCTAAACTGTTCTCAAACATGAGGTACGACATCCCTCGGCGAGATATCTTTCGGGTAAATGGGTGGGTATCTTCCCGGCATTTGTCTGGTGAAACTGAAGAAAACCCTGAAAAATCTTAGGATGATCAGAAATAAGACTCTCTGAAGTCCGCAACGTTAGCCGCTGGACCACGGAGCAGGCACTAACACAAACATGTAGGCTAATCAATCGTAGGCAACCATATGTAAATTGAACTACAATATTCTCCCTAAAATGAATCACTTTAAATTTCGTTGTTTTCTTTTTCGTAAATTCAGCGCTACTTTAACAATAAATATCTGCTTTTGTTACAAAAAGCAACGCATTATCATTACATCACAGCGCAGAAGAGAGCTTAGAAAAATGAGACAAAGGTGTTGGATATATTTTTCTCGGGAATATATTGTAACGTAAGATTAATGAACAATCCTATTCAGCTGTTAACGCTATCATAAAAAGAAGCCAAATAAAGAACATAACAATAACTCCCTCCCAAAAAAAAACCCTCTCGTTGCGTTGCGTGCAATCGCTATTCTAATAATAATCATAATAATGCCAGTGTTCTCAATCGGCACGACATCACCTCAATGGAGCCGATTTAGATATATATTATAACCATCGAATTCTTTAAAAACCCAAACAATAATAACAAAAGGATGGGGGGAAAAAAGAAAATGGGCTCCCGGATGTTCGATAGGAGTGTTTGGTAGGCTCGTTTTGCAGGATTATATGTGGATAAAAAAGTAAAGTAGGGGTGGGGTAGGGGGAGTAGATTCTCTTGTCTTATCAACGGCAAACAAACCAAATAATCGTCAAAAACATCTTGACGTGCGGTGGATTCATGGGTAAGAAGCACGCAAGGGTATTTTTCGTGTGTTTTCTACTTCATTTGGTTTTTTCAGCCTCCTCCTCACCACTCATGGTGGTTTGGAAACTAGCTTTCAGAACGAACATCAATCCCCACCCCGTCCACCCCCCGCCTGTACAATGGTTAGAAAGATGAGTACCAGTGTAGTTTTTAGTTTGTTTTGGCAACCGAGAGGCGAGGTGAGGTGAAGGTAAGAAAGAAGGTTGTCTGGAAGGTGAATAGGATTACAATATGAGGAGAAAGGGAAGAAAAGCTTTTGTTGATCAGAATGCGCGTAAAGTTTCTGACAAAAATGAATACATAAAACACTTGTTTTCTCTTCATTTTCGAGAGAGCCCCTTGATTGTATGATTCTTATCTTTACTAGGGTTTCTTTTTTTTTTTACGTATTTCAAAAGGGAAATGGAAAAGATCTAACGAATAGACCTAACATTATTCAAAGGAATATTCCATATTAAGCTAAAGCCGAAACGAATTCATTTTTGCTTATCCATTGGACCAACAATATCAATCACTGTCATTATCAATCATGGCGACTTCTCTCCCCCACCATAGAACAATGATAGATCCTGGACTTCATTTTACTTAAGTGCAGAATATTACATTAAGTAAACTTCATAAAGTGGGTTCGTGCTGTCAGTTAAGTATTGAATAGCCTACATATACAGACAACATACACACACGACACACGTGTAACCTGAGCTGTAAATTTCCTTCAAAATTTTCATTATTAGAACCTTTCGTGTTAAAAGGAAACTAACAATCATTAATAAGTTTGATTCCCCCCCCCCTTCTTAACAGTAAAATGAATCGACAAAAATTTTGAGGAGCCTTTTTTTCTCGTATCTGCCACTTTTTTTTAGTAAAATAGCGTTTTTAGTCGGGCTTGATTATACGGGTGTAATGGCTTTTAAAATCCATAAATATCAATGCCTCAGGCGTAATTTAAACCAGGAACCTCGTAGACGGCGTTCCAGCGTCCTAGTCAACACGACTATCGAAATCGCCTTAAGGTTAATGTAGAGCAACGATCTCTAACAATCTCCGTATATGTCTAATGTATTTTTATCCTTGCATGAAATTTCAACGCTGTTTCTACAGATTCAAGCCTAGAGAGTTCTAATTTTCAGGGAAGAAAGTTCATAACCAATTCAAGAGTTTGATCAATGTCGATTTTTTATTTTCGTTTTCCTTCATTGTTGAAACCCCTTGATTGTTGTGAATATTAAAACCTATAACAATGAAGCTCTTTCAACAATGAAGGAAAACGAAAATAAAAAATCGATGAAAAAAATCAGAAGTGAAATTAAAATGAATTTCGCTACTTCTCCACGCCTCTGCAAATTGCACAAATATTTGAATTTGTATGTACTACATTATCTCTGGGTATGTGTTAGGATATGGACGACCTTTCACAGTTTAAACTGATGATGGGTTAGGTCGAAAAGAACTAAGACGAAATAGGAAGAGGGAGATATAACAAGGAAGGACAGTGGTAGGAATTGGAAAATCGGGAAAGAGAGAGAGTGAGGAGGAGAGACTCGAAAGAAGAAAATTGAAAGCCGGCGTGCGATTGACATCTCGTCTGGTACATTCTCAAAACTTTCTCTACCATCACCATTTTGTCGTTTCGAATTTCTTTGTGGGGTGACTTTCCAGTTTACAAAGCAAGCGAAGTAAACGAGTTACGAATCTAGCATATATTGAACACATCTCAGCTTACCTTGAGCAAAAGAATACAATGAGAAAGAGAGAGAGAGAAACGGAGAGAGATTTACTTGTAATTCTGTACAAATTGCACTGAAAATTGTAACAATCGCGTAGTTCCGGTGTCCAATTGATGCAAAGAATATACACTCATGCCTAAATCTAAAAATGCGTACCTCGAGTTACGAAAAGTGACTGCTTTGTTAAAAGAAGAGTAATTCGCAACGAAACAACTCCGAAAATAGGAACTGACTTAAATATGATTGAAGTTTAATTCTATCCTTTAGGTAACTTTACTCAGACCGGGACAGGGTCCAGGAGGGACGTGAATTGAATTTTATTTACGGCCTCTAGACAACTTTGATTCAGGCCGGAGAAGAGGTATGGAGAAAGAAAGTCAGTCAGGACCTAGTTTTGAGGTAGCAACCCTGCATTAGCCTAGTGTAACTGAGGAGAATCTCTGGGAAAATTTGCCAGGATGGTCTCGCTAGAATCTATCCCAGGGCCTTCCGAATGCGAAGCCAAAGATCTACTAAACTACAACCACTCGGTATGAAATTATTTAAAAATCCAAGTAGCTGTATATCATAGTAGAAAATATATCCACAGACGTAGTATTGGTATACAGGGTATCTGGTAACTTCTGAGCACAACCTTAGCCTAAATCGATTATATGTTGCTGAGATATTGTATCACAAACTTACACTATTTTTTTCTTACGAAGACCGTTATTTAATGTGAAATATCTTATAAAGGACACCAGCGATTTTATTTCCATTGATTACATTAGAAAAAAGGAAGTTCTAAGCTACAAGAATCATGTTCTTCAGAGACCTTACGAATTTAGCCTTAGATTATAAGGCTATAAAAAGAATCTTGTCCATCCATTGTAATATCTCCATATACGTACAACCCAAAGAAACTACAAAATAAAACCATAAATTTTATTTCAGAGAAAAATAATGCACTATTTCAGTTGATGTGTACACATTTGTAGCCATTTTCCTCTGCCTTAACTTTGCAAGTGACGATTCTACAATCGGTGTAATAAATAAAACTGGATTTATTATTTGAAAAGCCAGGATTTTCTGTAAACACGTTTTTTGAATTCATTAATGAGTCAAATTAACTCCACAAATATTTTACTTTAAATTGTTAGAAAATGTCCTTCTGCAAAATCATAGGTTCTCTATTATTTCACTTTGTTTTTCCAGGTCACTGATCTTTTTCAACCAGTCATAATCTCAATTCTTGGATATTTCTATGTCAAAGGCAATATCACTTCATATTCTGTTGTACGTCGACCATTTGAGGTGGAACGACACATGTCTTGAAGGTAGACAGAACATGGATCTACACGGTTGCCTCAGCGATAAATAAAATGCTAACCTTGCCTACTGTCCTTTATAGTTGAAACTTTGGTAAAGTTTTAGTCACTACTGACTTCGGACCGTCACGATTCTATTACCTGTTAAGTATATAAAATCCATAAACATCAATTTCCCAGCTCGGATTCGAACCCAGAATCTTGAGGGACGCTGGCTGGCTTGATGCCTCAAGACAACACAACTACTGTGTTCGGCTCCTTCATATTTATCCATATAATAACTAATAACATTACTACAATAAAGGTACCTGACGGACGTCCTATAGAACAATCTGTGCATTCACTTATTTTCCTCATATTAATCTTGATGGTTTTTTAACAGATCATAACAACCTTTGGATATATCAGCAACGCTCGGCCTGACAGATATTAAAACAATTAATAATAAATTCCACCCACATAATAGATATGTAGGATGTGAGACAATCAAAGCTCGGTACTCGTATCAATGTGAGACGCTGTAACATGTCCCCCCTTCTAATCAAAAACAAACGCAAGATAACATATTCAATGTGTATCGATAGCCGATATTCATTTTTATTTCCTACAAGAATTTCAAAACGTTGTGAGTTCTTGTAGCAGAGTCGAAATCGACTTTTACGTGGCCAAAAGCAAGGGGGTATAATTGAAGGAGGTCTTCAGAAAAAGTTTTTTTTTTTTTAATTTGATGGTTCTTCTTCTATGTTTGAACCTCAACCACCCAACTCTCCTTTTAGCAATGCAATCCTTCAGTTACCCCCACCTCTTCAAATCGCTCACACTCTCAAACTTACTCTTTCAATGCAGTCTGTAAAACACGCATGCCATGTCGAGGTTTTTAAACGATCGATATCATTGAATCGATCAGGGATACAGTAGAAGTGGGGATGAGAAGGAGGGATATAAAAAAAAGCGAGATATCGGACAAGTCCTGGATTTATGGGTGGTTCCTGCTACGTTCCCTCCGATTTACCCCCTCCTTTCCACCACCAACCTCCCCTATACAGTTCGTTCTCTTAGCGAACAGAGAGAAAACACCTCCGTGTCCAATAGCGTTCCGGTGATATTTTAATGTCGGTGATTTTTAAAACAGCAGCGAAAGCCTGGTAATAAAACAACGTCCAGTGTTATTGTGTCCGTAAAGAGGAACTCTATGTTGCCGTCTACTGGCGTAGCAGCATGGTTCGACAGATTGAGTTGGTATTAGATAGATAGATAAAGGAAGAAAAAAAAAAGAGAGAGATGGGAAAAGCAAGGCAGTAGAACCCACCCACCTTATTCACCATACAGCACCAGTCAGGCAAACGGGTGGTGGCATGGTGCTGATTCAAAAAGGGTGATTGGGGAAAAAAGGAAGATAAAAACACATGAAGCTATTAGAGCCTACATGATATTCCTGAAAAATTTCATCTCTCTCTAAAGACAGAAGAGAGACAGAATCAAGAGGAAAAATGACCTGCAATCTATACACATAATAACCTCCCGAGTGAGTTATACTAACAAAACAGCAGGTCTTTTTATAACTTAAGCCAGCCTCCAATACCTCTTCCTTTTTATTTTGTTTTAAGCCTAGTATATATTTCTTATTCCCTTCTTCCCCCTGCTATAGGTGCCCTATCACGCCAGTGGATTCTTAAGGAAGGAGGGGGGGGGGGATTTACAAAATTTATTATCGAAATCTGATTGATTTTTACAACCAAAGTATTTGACAGCGACATCAATAACGTGGAATCTATCCTACAGTCTTAAATTTTCAAGTTCTAATACCCTTGTAAAAATATATCTTCTCTAAGAATTTAGGATATCCTTTTCTTAATGAATTTTAGGAACAGAAAAAAAAAAAGGTATTGATTGCGTACGGCGATTCATTCTCACGATCGAAATGCTGCTGAAGATAAAGTATCAGGTAACATTTTCTTTTTTTTTATCAACACCCTGGCCAATAGTCTTCAGAAGCTGGTAGTAACTTTGCGGAAAGGGTGGTACAGGAAGTGGGGGACAAGACATCCCCTTCAACTCAAATTAACCTTCTAAAATTGTAAAGTCTTAAGTCTACTATGATTACATCACTGGAGAACGACGAAGTTTTATATATATACTTGTGTTTCACTGCTATCTTTCACAGTACAAATTGGTATGAGAAAATAATTTTAAAAAACTGTTTAAACACATACATTTTCTTTAAAACAATCCGTAATGCATGACTAAAAAGAAAAGAATACACAGTCACTTCACAAATTCTTGAATTGGCTCACCCCTATGCCTTTCTTTTTGGTCATGTATAAACAAAATTATTTTTTTTACTTTTTTACTACGAATTGTTTTTATTTTGTTTTCTAAAGAAAAGTATGTTTTTAAAAATATTTTTTTTTCATTTATTTTTTCGAGTTATTTCAGTGTTCGAATACTTTTTCCTTACCCAGTTTATTATATTGTAAGCTGATGATGTCACCCAAATTCTAAAGCGTTCTGCAACCAGTCAAACGCAACATCGTTTCGGTCTAGTATTTATTTTAGGATAAAGAAGTTCACACTAATATATATATATATCATCATATTCAGCCGTTTTCTATCCACTGCTGGATGAAGGCCTCC
>JAGDQP010008981.1:0-14201 GCA_022664845.1 Lepisma saccharinum
CCAAACACAAAAATTGTTTACACGTAATACTAACATAATAATAATAATAACCACGGGCGTTTTAGACCGAAAAGTCCTGAGCTTGCCCCAACGTTATCTGTCCGCGTGACGGCAGTGTGGTCAGTACTGCGCTCCACCTGACCAGGAACCGGCGTATTGGGGGCTTTCTAGACCGAGTGGCCGTCATGTCTTTATTCACATGACTGCCCAGTTTGCCTCACTACATTGAGTGGGCGCCGAAAAGTGGGACTCCAGCCGGGAATTGAACCCGGGACCACGCGGACATAGCCCAACGCTCTAACCACTAGACTATGGAGTATACATGTAATATAAACCCCCAAGTTTCTTTTAAAAGTAGCGGTTTGTCTCTCTTAATTATATAAACGGTTAATTTGTACTGTGTTTTTAAGCTGAGAAGCCCTAAGAGAAAACTCTATCTTGCGCTGAAACAAGGTAATTTCTACTTTACTAATTATTTTTGTAGTTAAAAGAAAGAATTCAATATACGAGAAGAAAGCATGGGAATAACGGTATACTACAATAAAAAAAAATCTCGACTTCCAAAACCAAAGTATTCATAGAATCTCATGTATTATGTATGAAGCTTTTTACGACACTGAACTTCCATTTAAACAAAAACGAAACGTAAATGACAAATCCTTCTTTAATTATCTGTATCTTATTGCTTGTAAATATAAGTTCACGTCTTTGTGTAACTCTTATTAAAGAGTATTTTATCCTGGAAGTTTTAATTACATCATTGATGTAGAGTTACTTATTGTTTACCAGGTTTTTACTTTTTAGTGATAAACACAATAATAAAAATTTGTTGTTGGAAAATTAAATAACAATCGTCGTAAAAAAAAAGAAGAAAGAAATATTGTACAGGTAATTTCATGTGAAAAAAAAAATCACACTCATTTGCACAGCTCAAGTTGCTGAATGCAATGTCTGAACTTCGACTCATATCTATTCTGTGTTATATTTATACAGGGTGCGTCAAAAGTATCTCTATCTCAGGAAATTAGGGGCGCTCATAGAAAATAGTTCGGATGTGGGTTCACAGACAGTTTTTAAATTTGTAAGGCTATAAACTTCCTGCACGGTATTTTCGCATTATGTGCATTCAGATTTTGCTGCGTGCTAGCACCTAAACCAGGGTTCTCCAAACTTTTCAGCTTAAAGGCCACAGGGACTCCCTAACCTAACCTAACCTACCTAATCTACCTATCATAACCTGACTTTTATAACCTAACCTAACCCTGTGTCAGTGGCGTTTGTGAAGAATTTCAAAATGCGTAAATAGTACGACGTAAAAGAGATCATTTGCGAAAATTCCAAGTGAAAAACGCGATGTGTAAAGATATTTTCACAGTAGAAGTGGTCGAGTGCAAATAGTGAAGAAATACCGGTAAAACGCGTTTGTCGTCGAAGCGCCTTAAGTTGTGAGGTAAGAGTGAGGAAAAGAACATAATATTGCAAGTTTCAACATTCTAGCATTAAATTATGCCTGACGCCTAATTGTACTATCTGCACGCAAAATAAACTATGGCGGGCCGGATAACAGGCATGTCAAGGCCCTTCGGCCTTATTTTGGATACTCCTGAGCTAAATGAAAGGAGATAGAGAGAAACTGACTTCAAATTTGGGTTTATATTTCTTGATTTACGTTGCAAGTTTCAGTTTGGTGAGACTAAATCTTTTCCATATGAACATCACAGGGAAAGAACGTAGTATGCCCATTTGTTGCCAAATTGAAATAAGAGTAATATTTGTTAGCTCTTTGGAGGGCCTTTTTAATAAATTATCATACAAGAACATAAAATGTATAGTCCGTATATTACAAGCAAATCTGTATTTGATATGTAGGTTTAAGAGATGTTGTTTACGGAGTTTGAAATGCTCTTCTGTAAAAATCAAGGTAATGGACAAAGCACATTCTTTCCTTGTTTTCTTGTTATGGTACTTTTGCACAATATGCACTCAGCCTGTATGGGACGCTAGCTCCTACATTAAAGCAGATAAAAAGAAACTGACTTCCGACTTATGTTCAGGTACCACGTGGAAATGTTGTCCGTCCATCAAACTGAAAGCGACAACGTAAATCAAACTATTTAAACCCAAATTTGAGATCAGTTCCCATTTGCTTTCGCTTAGGCGGTAGTGTGTGTAAGTATTTCCTTGGAATTCTGAATTTTATTTATGGCCTTTAGGCATCTACGGCTCAGGCAGGGATAGGGAAGGGAAAAGGATTTGGGAAGGTGTCAGCCAGGGCTTATGTTAAGTGTCCCATCCCGGGATTTGTCTGGTGTGACCGAGGAAAAATCCCTGTAAAAAAAAACCTCGGTCAGGATGGTCAGTCACTACGATCGAACCCACGACCTCCCGAAGGCTACGCCAACGCTCTACCACTGAGCTGCAGCGGCTCGGTATATTTTCTTATAGCTCCACCTATTTCCCGAGATAGATAGAAGCTTTTCCAATGCCATGTATATACTTAATTTCTTGTTACGTAAATTTACAATGTGATTCAATCGGTGCTATTGTCTTGAAAAGTAAGCGGATGAGGCAATAGCAAACTAATTTAATTATTGGATCTAGAATTATCTCCTTATTTACCGGTACACCACGTAATTATATAAATTAGATGGATTAACTCTGAAGAGTAATGACTTACATTGCAAATACGACTAGAAATCTAACTCTCATCACATTGACTCTGTCGCTAACTTCTACAATATCTAAGACAGTTACTGTTCGATAATACATGATAAGAATTCAAATCACTCAGTTTCTTTCAGGTTAGATTAGATGAATCATCAATCTATAAGTATGTATTTTCACATAATAGCATAGTGATAGTCGTGTAGATTGATGCATATGGTTCACGAGGTCGAAACTAGTCGAAAAATGTCTATGCACAGAAACTTAAAAAATAGACCCATGTTCAAAAGGAACCAGTTGCCTTCCCAGGAAAATGGAAATAAATGTTAACACTATAGGATAGTTCCTGAATATTCTAAGAATATAATTTTAATATTCCAAGAAGCATTCGACAGGAATACTCTTATTTGCCAATTTTTTTTGTATATTCAACGCACGATTAAAGTGGGATATTACTGGAATATCTATCAGGGATTCCGCCAGAATTTTTAGTTGTGAGGGTGGGTGGGGGTGTAAAGTTAAAATTGGGAAGGTGTAATTGGAGTTTTACACGTCTTCTATAGATTTTTCACCGTACAAATGTGAAGTTGGGAGTTTGCTCTCAAGGATTGGGGGGGGGGGGTGACACCCCCACAGGGGGGTCAGGCAGAATCACTGATATCTATGCTGTATGAACTCCAAATTGGTTAGTTTACGTACTAAGAGACTTGTTATCCATAGTTTAAAGTCTAATTAGTTTGTATCAATAAATGAACTGAAAAATGCTTTAACAGAAGAAGAGAAAGGACAAAACATATGCAGAGACAACAAGGAAACGAAACTGAAGGAAAGAAAAATAAAGTCAAGCGTGAAGAAGAAAAAGCTTCACGCAACTCACGATCGTTGCTAAATGATTGTTTTCCAATCCAGTTCAGATGACCCAGTCACCTTGGTTTAAAGACATTTGTCATGGAAAATTATGCAAAAGACCTCGAGAAGAAAATTCCAGAGTCCTCTAAAGAAAATAGACTGACTGTTGGACTTCCTGTGGCTGTGGTCCTTGCATTGTTTTACACACCTCTAGATGAACTAACATGATATGTTCAGAGAACAAAAAGCAAACAGTCTTTTAACAAGTGTGAGATGTCAAACACAAAAATTTATTCTTACCGAACTGACTTGCATGATTAAATAATGGCGGGACCGACGTTCTCTCTCCTTCGGTGTTTTTAATGCATTTCAAGGTCATACTCATGGAATGAATCGTTGTCATTGAGTTCTGGTTAATCAGTTCCGCGTGGATTAGACACCTTGTTTTAGTTTTCCCTAATGCTATTCAGTAGTAGAGCGTTGGTGTAGCATCCGGGAGATCATGAGTTCGACCCCAGCGACCGACCATCCTGACTGAGTTTTTGCAGGTTTTTTCCTTAGTCACACCACACAAATGCCGGGATGGCACCTTCAATGTAGGCCCTGACCGACACCTTCCCGAATCCTTATCCCTGCCTGAGCCTTAGATGCCTGAAGGCTATAAATAAAATTCAAATTCTCTAATGCTAATTGGTATTTCTCAGTAGAAACTCGAATACTCTATGGAGATGCCAATTTGTATCTTCCATGCATATTCTACGGATATACCTACAATATTCTCAGCATGCCAAGAAGATCTGAGAATGTGAATCGTAAAAACTTTGGTAAACTTTATTTTATATGGGTCAGTCTGGTAACTGTTGACTTCGACCCGTCACGATTATCCGTCACGTTCGAGTTAAAAGACAACCATGCCATACCCTTGCCGGGACTCGAACCCGGGACCTAAACGCATTAGACCGCTTGACTACCCGGTCGGCGCAGACGCTGTGTGTGGGTATTAGAATAGAAGACAGTACGAATATAGCTACAAGTACATCGCTGGACGTAGAAAGTTCGGATGCAAAGCGCCTCAACTCTAATCAGATGGATGACATTTCTCGTCAAGCACAACTTTTAGATAAAGATTGAAAATAATCAAATAAAAATAGATATCCGCCGTGACCAGGACACGAACCAGGATCTTCCAGTTTCCGGATCACCCTAATAACTATTATATCAAACAGCACGTTTTACAGAATAAAAATCTGGAAACTTGTGGAGTGCCTAGACTACAGAAGCAACTTCTAGAAGATGGAGTATGTAGTAATGTGAGGAGTATTCTATATACGCAGAGAATTGGCCGGTTCGTGATACTAAAATGGATAACATACTCGACCTGAAGCTGAGAGATTCAGGTTCGAATCTGAGATAATTTTCAAATATTTACCGAACACAAGGTTTCTTGAGAAGAAAGCTAATAATTCCAGATCAACAACTACGTAATGACCGGGACGTCATCCGTATGTGCCATCCTAGCATTTGACTACTGAAACTGAGAAGAAGTTATCAAAAATATCATTTAGAATAGTAAAAGTTAGCCAGGTTTGAACCCACTGACTGTTTTCAGTGTCAGCTTGCGAATCACAGTTTGTATGCAACCATACATGGCGTTGTGCAATACGGGTTGCCTAACTCGTGCAATATTTGAAATAAGGCTAGTGTAAAATAACGCTCTTTATAGAGGTGAACATTTAAATCCATGAGAGGTGACGAGCGGATGAATCAGTTATATAATATACCATTTCAATATTCTATACTTTTTCACTCTTTATTATATTCACGTTTATATTCATTCAATTTTTCTCTATTTACATGTATACGTTTTAACACGCCATTATTAACGCTCGAGGCTAAGGCTCCTGGAGCGTTTTAGATCAAATTAGAAATTGCAATGCCGCTCCTAGAACTTCAAGCCTAAAGAGTTCAAACCTTCAGAGAAGAAAGCTCATAACCATTCCAAGAGTTCTATCCGCGCCGTTGTTTTTATTTTAGTATTTTATTCATTGTTGAAATGGCTTGCTCTTTGAATTTAAAGAAAAAAAACATTAAAGGATAAATATACTGTAAAAACTTTAAAAAATAAAATTTCAATAAAGTTTAATTTTTAATTAATGTAAGACACAAATTGTTACATATAATTTTATAATGAATTAATGAGTTGTACTAATTCTTATTTCTTTCTTTATAGGATGGGAACTTCGCGGACTACACTGTTACCGGTTTTTTAGCACTAGGCATTCGTGGGAAAAGGCAGCAGAGCTCTGTAGGAGGTAAGAGTGAAAATAAGTGAATATTCTGAAAATAAGATATTCCGTATAATTTTCGTGTGTGTGTTTTATTGAACAAAATGTAACGCTCTGGTCTGCAATATGGAATATATATAAAGATAAGCTTCTCTTGTGATCATTTTTTTTGGGGGGGGCAGCAATTAATTTACAAAAGCATTCAATATTAGTTATCATTTACTTCTAAAAATGCGCGGTCACAACAAAGATCGTGCTCATGTAAATTCATAATCCTGCTAGGCACATGCAATTGCGTCAAAACTGACGTCATTAGTCCCCATTTGTGATGACTAGGATAGCTTCTGTATATACTTAATAGTAACATTAAAAAAGCGACCAAAGAGAAAATTTAAGACAAACTTTGGTTTCTGACTCGGAGAAGCGCCCCCCCCCCTCCCCCCGTCTAGGAATGTGAAGCTGTGACTAGTTTGCTGCAAGATGCAGCATTTACATAGTCAAGAGTAAAATCCGGCTTTCAGTTTTATTTATTTATCGGCTTGCTTAAGTCAATACTGTAACACATTTTTGTGTTTTAATAATTTCTTAATCAAACACCAGTTAAATTTACCTTATAACTAAGTGACTATAGTCTAAAATATCAAACAAAGACACTGCGGCGGCTCAGTGGTAGAGAGCTCACCTCTGGTACTTGGTGTTGTCGGTTCGATCTCTGCTCATCTCATGTAAGCTTTGTGGTGGACAAACACCGTGTGCGTGGGTTTTCTTGGTGTTCTTCCGTTTCCTCCCACTGTCTTCATTCCGCCAATTCAAAATCAAAAGAAGACAAAATTAGCGAACAGCTAATTTTAAATGCTATTACTAAATAACCGCAGAATATAGGGGGAAATTGAGGAATGTCCAAAAATAGGGATTTCTCGTAAAACGCATTTTAAAATTTAACTCCCCCATCTACTCCAATGTATTTAATATTCTAAAAAGAACGTCATAACTTGTGGATTATTGTACACCCCCTTAGACCCTCCAACCGGTTCCACTTATTTCCCGTATTACCCACATTCCTTCCCTGAAGAAAGGACGTAACCCTTTAGAGGGATCAAGTCCCAAAGGTGCTTAGCATTTTGAAAAAAAAGTTGATTATTTGCGCTTTTGGATTGAAACTTTTCTAGTAGTCACTGTGTAGAACTTAAGACGAGGGTAAACATGATTTCGAAAATTAAATTCGAGTTGGTTTTAATCCTTAGGTCGGTATTTTCAGGGCTCTTAGGTCCCATCATAGTTGAAAAACCGTAAGCATGTAAATAAACATTGCTAATACTATGAAACTTCTTTCTTTCCTTATAAGATTAATGTTAATATAAAGAAGTAACGATCTCCAACAAAAGATGGCAGCACTATCTCCGTATATTTTTATTGTTGCACGAAATTTCAATGCTGCTCCTACAAATTCAAGCCCAGAGAGTTCTAACTTTCAGGGAAGAAAGTTCATAACCAATTCAAGACTTCTGTCCGTGCCGATTTCTAATTTACGTCTTTCTTCATTTTTGAACTCGCTTGATGGTTGTTGTGAATATCAAAACCTGTAACAATTAAGCTCTTTCAACAATGAAGAAAAACGAAAATAAAAAATTGGATTGGCATTGTTCGAACTCTTGAATTGGTTATGAACTTTCTTCCCTGAAAGTTAGAACTTTCTAGGATTGAATTTGTAGGAGCAGCATTGAAATTTCGTGCAATGATAAAAATACATTAGACATATACGGAGGTAGTACTGCCATCTTATGTTGGAGATCGTTGCTTTACATTACCCTTAATTCAACATAGACGTTCGTTTAAATCCTCGTTCAAATAATATAATTGAATCAAAGACCCACTTCGATATCAATTACATGGACATAAAAAGACTATTATTTTACTGGATTACAATAAAACAAACAACACTATTCCAACAAACATAGAGTCGTGTTTCTTTTGCTTTTTTCGTTTGTTTTCGAAACAAGAATATGTTTACTGTACCCGTCTATCAGAATTTCTTCAAAACGTGATTAAATGGTTTGTCATTGCAGAAGAATATTGTTTAATGTACAAATCATGAACATGTCAGCAAAATTGGGACAATACAATGAATACTAACAGAAAAATACGTTCTGTATCGTTACAAAACACGATTGCCAATCAGTCTGATGGTTTGTTATTGTAAATTGGTATGTTCCCTGCAGTGATTTTGGGTTTTCCTTTTTATTATCAACAAAAGAAATCTTTTTTTTAAAGATTTTCATCTTTTAAAGTTGATTTAGAGGTAACAGGTGGTCTCTTGCACGAAGAGAGGTCCCTTACGTAGAGGAAAATTACAGAAAAAGAAAAGACCAAAGAAATTGAATGAGAGTGTAATAAAATAAATATTTCCGTCCTTTCCTGTTTGTTCGTAGTCTTCATTTGTTCGCTGCTGTAATTGACGGTGCTGCCTTCTGGCGGTAAATAAAAATCTAGCTATTTTTAGTTCATTTTGCATGACTTGGAGATGTTACATGAAAAGTTTATTTTTTAAAGTTTTCTTTTTTCCTTTCTTTTGGAAAATGTTATTTCCTTGTTTCAAATATACCTCAACACGAACATGACAGAGGTGAACGCGAATATAGAAACAGAAATTTCAAATAATTAATAAGATTACACACATGTGAAAATCGTGCTGGATACTTAAAATACTGATCAGGTCTCAACATACAAAGTCTTAAGTATAAAATAAAGTGCGAAAGCAATGTGATAAAAATGAATAGCAGAAAATCATTACGTATAGCCAGGCACGTATCTAGAAATTAGTTTCGTGGGGAGGTCCGTTTAGGTGTGAAATTTATATCATTTTGCCTCAAATTATACTTTTAATAAATCTGAATTTCGGTGGAGACGTCATACATACGTGTGTGTGTTGCCGCTAAACTTAAATAAATTACCCTGTCGCTTTTCGGTTCTTAGATTATGACCAGAAATATCGCATTGTAGAACTTAATGGACAGGACATGGTCACTAGCTTTTAGAATCAACACGTCACCTTGATGAATACACTTTTGCACGCATGTAGCATATAACAGTGCAAGGCCAGCGAAAGACAGCAGAAACAGTTTTATCTTACTTCATTCTCTTTGTGAAGTTGAAGCATTAATTTATCTCGACTTGATATCAGGTGAAGCATCTCTTAAGAATGCTAATGAGACCTTTCATTCATTAACATTGAAGGAAATAACAACTTTATTTTGAGAAGGTTGATGACAATCGCCAAACGAAATGGAATGGCGAAAGGAGAAGAAAAAACATTCTGAAGTGACCAATGATTTTTATTGACAATTTCCGTTCTTCTTTTCGTGTGTGTTTGTCTCGAGAGAAGTTTTCACTTTTTTCAATCTGCGCAACGAACGAACGAACGAACGAAGCCATCGTTCTTTCTAGTTTAAACGGCACAGAAGAGGAGGGAGGAAGTAGGCGGGGGATGGATGTAAGACATGTTTCGGATGTGCCGTAGCACGCACTGTTTCACGCCAATGTCTTTTTCCTTCTCTCCTTCATCTTTTTGATACGTCAAAAAATTTTCCACTATGGCTGTTGACGTAATCACGGATGAGAATTGTAATTGTAATGATGTATCAAAGGAAAAAAAATGTCATAAAAATTTCAAAATGCCATGTATCACATGTTTGTCTACGACATGTGGTTCTCATTTTTGCTTCGTTTTTTTTCTCCGTTGTATTTGGATTCAATTAAAACGGCTTACAATCTTGTACTTGCTTAATCCCATAAGTTTCTACTGAGTTCTTGCTTAAGCCTTGCAGTTTGAAAATAAAATTGTTAAAATGTACGAGGTATGGCCATTTTAATTCCAGAACTGGCCGCAACGTGTTGCTGTAGTGTTAAATCAGCCTAAAGCATGTACTGATGAAACACGTTTGGACATGTTCCAACTTTCATTTACATGTGACGCAGACCAAAGAGCCGTTCGTTCGCGAGGAGCAGAGGACAGAGTATGTCCGTTGCAGAGCTGAAACGGGTCATCGAGTCTGCTTGTGATCAACCCGGTGACCCGGAGCACAAAGCATTTTTAATACTTCCCCTATTATACATTGTTGCGTTGGAGAAGTGTTTCTTTAGGGGACCAGGCAGAGATGTCCTCCAACTAATTTAACAAGGGGGAAAGTTCTTTCAGAAGTCACTAAATGTATGGAAAAAAGCACCAAATACACAGGCATGCTCTGTACCACATTAGAATAAATACAACTAACATATATTATCGCCGTGCGTAACGATTGAACAATAGAGTATCGTCCTTACATTTATTAATGGAAACCACGCGAAGATAAAATAATTGTAATACGATATGCTTAAATTAGGGAAGCGATTGAGGGATTCAGGGATTCCGCCAGGATTTTCAATTTGGAGGTGTGTAAAGTCAAAATTGGGAGGATATAAGTGGAGTTTTGCACGATTTCTATCGATTTTTGACCTTAAAAGTTTTAAAGTTGGGGGTGCTAACCCCACAGGTGGAGGGCTGAATCACTTGATTTGATTGATTTTTCTTTGTGAGAAATTTTAACAAAGCGCTGGGAACAAATATAAATATTTAAGAAAGGGCTCGCGCGAACCCCTGTGAGCCTTCGTCAACACACCCCTGGGGTTAAGAGTTTTAACCCCCCAGAGAACGAAAAATACGACGCCGAAAAGTTCTTTACAATAGTTATGAGTTTAATAACATATGGAAATAGTCCCATATTCCTAAAAATACAACAAGAACAAAAAAAAGAAAAGCCATAGTTGTGCAAATACCCTCCATTCTCGCCCCCCCCCCCCCCCCAAAGGCAATTCTGAAAGAATTTTGTGTTTGAATGAAGTTCTCGCACATAAGTTCACTTCTCAAGGAATCTTACAGATTAAAATATTAATTGATTTAAAAGAAGCAAAACCAGATCAGCGAGTCAAGATTGTGCCACCGGATCAATTGGGTCAATATTTGATCATCGGGTCGAGTCTAGTTAGGTCAAGATCGGGTAGTTTCGGACCGGGTCGTCGGGTCACCTATGTCCGGGTCACTGGGTCTAAAAAAACATCCAACGTAATGTAAGAATGTTACTGCGAAGTATTCCAAAAAATGATTTTACTGTCGTCTGGCGAAGCATACTGTATCTCTTCACGTAGAGAATATTTTGAAGGGACAACAGCTGCTTGTCTACAGGTCATCACATTTCGATTCCACAGGATTGGTCCTGGAATTTAATTGTCACACCTCAAATTAATTATATTTATTTTGAAGAGTATTTTCCACGAATGAAGGCCAAGAACGATGGTGATGATGATTAGTGGTATATTCATACCCGGAGGTAGGATATAGAAATCAAAGGCCCCTAAAAATAGTTAACCGACAGCTGTTCCATAGGACAGAGATGACGTACGAAGGACAAGACCTACAGTTTAAGCATTTCCGGAACAATTTTTGTAACCATCGGGAATCGAACCTTGCATTCTTTGGTTACAAAGCGATGACTGAAACTACTCACCCACCAACAATATTGTACAGTTGATCCCGCTGTGCATTTTGCAAAGCAATACAACACTTTAAGAAACGTTGAATCACTCCGAGCAAAAAAACAAAGCTTAGTTTGTAACCCGAGTGGTGTAAACCGAGCCACCGTAGCTCACTGCTAGAGCATTGGCGTAGTATTCGGGAGGTCATGGGTTCAATCCGAGCGGCCATCCTCACTAAGGTTTTTCCAAGGTTTGCCCTCAGTCACACCAGGCAAATGCCGAGATGGCACCTCTAACATAGGCCCTGGTCGACACCTTCCCGAATCCTGTCCCATCCCCTATCCCGGCCTGAGTCTTAGATGTCTAAAGGCCATAAATAAAATTCAACCAAGTGGTGTAAAAGTCACAACTAACCTCTACATGCTACAAATTGTATTTCTCATTCACTTTTCGTTAGATTAAAAAAAATATGTGCTGATGTGTTTGAAGTAAATTTTGGACCGTTTTAATATCTTCACTTTGGCAGTTCTTTTTAATGCACACAACATATACAACACACATCACGTAGACAGAAGTGTTAGTAGTGTCTTCTGTCCGTATACATAAGTAGATAAGTCAACTGGTAATAATTTGAAAGACCTAAAAAAAAAACACTTGTTGATGAATGTGTTTGCTTTTAGGGTTTTCGCCCCTGACCGATATGTAGAGTGGATGTGTTAAGTAGGCAGACAGGACGCAGCCCAAGCCCACACTTGTTTGCTAAAAGGTTCACTTCGGAAATTGTGTTCAAGTATGAAGCTACCGCTTATTTCATGACGTTGTCATTTTATTTCCAGTTATAGATGAGGACCAAATAACGGAAATACAATGATTTCTCAGTAAAAATATATTTGTTTCCAAACTTAATTGTATTTATATAATAATCAATGTTCTTTTTTTTCTTCTGTTATTACATTTGGAATAGTGGATTTTGATTGAAACAGTTTTTTTTGTTATTTTTTCATTGACCTTCGGTTTTTGTTCAACCCCCTTCTATTAGAACCTTAATTAAATGCTCTTTTATTCAAATGTAGACATATATATTTTTCTTTTATAAAAAGAACGCAAATAAACCGAATTCTCAACAAAATCATATAAAAGCTAGATTTAGTATAAAAGTTACGAACAGAAAGCAGGATAAAAGTTACGAACAGAAATATTTTTAGTTTTTGAACCAGAATACCTAAAGCCGGATTTGAAAGCACTGAACTATCGAGTTTTAGATTTCACATTTTCTGTAACAGGTTTCAGGTGTAGTGTTGCCCACGAGACGGGACCAGACAAAGAAATATCTCTATAAAATGAGACGAGATAGCCTCAATCTCGTCTTGTGGACAACATTATTCAAGTGTTTCAGAAAAATCTAATGTTGCCGATTCCTAGTTTCTTCCACTCAGAATTGAAAAGAATTGTGCTTATGGCTTTTAGTTATTTTTGGCTCAGGTTATTCAAGGTCAAGTCGAAATAGCACATCTGATGTCATCCACATAATTAATTTCGAAAGTGTTCCTTTCCTTCGGAGGGTATTTAGTCTTTTATTTTTGAGCACCACTTCTTTAACAAACACCCTATTCTCCTGGCCACGATCACGATCGTCTCACAATCGAAATTTGTGAACTGAATGTGTAAACAGACATAACCGAACCTGACCTGACCTAACCTAACGCATGGATATTAATCTAACCAAATCTACGAAAAAAATAAAATAAAACATTTATTAATAATAACTATGAGTATATAGAAATATATTTTGAAAAAGAAAACGAAAATAATCTTGCACCTGCCAGTATTCGAACCCGGGTTTCCTACTCAATGGGCCGACACTTTATCCACTGAACCAAAATAGGAGCTTGCAAAAGGGATTTGGAAGATTTAGTAATACAGCACGTATTACGTAACAAACAAGATGACGGCCTCTGCAAATTCCGACTGCGATATTCTACTGACCACGATCTATTGACATTCTTGATAGAAACCCCCGAAATGTTGTCAACACAATTAACCCAATCGGTTTGTGGTTGTCTAACATCGAAGGATAATAGTTATCAATACAGATATGTAATTAATTACATTGTCAAAATAGTTTCTTTGTAGAAGAAAATGACTTAAAGTCAAGTCAAATTGTTCAAGGTGCTGGATAGGACTTCATTAAGACTTTAATAGTTTTGTAGACTAGAGTGCTGGGCTACCCTCTGTAAGGACGCGGGTTCGAACCCCGTCTGGAACATGAATGTTTGTGGATTTTTAGAAAAAAAGAGTATTGTACTCGTGTAATCGAGACGGGCGAATTTAATAGTGACTAAAATGGCTTATGCAAAGTAAAGTTCTTTTTAAAAATAAAGTACATTACCATACATCAAAGTGTTACGCTAAAATAAAAAAATATATACAGCCTCCGACGGAAATCGAACCCAGAGCTATGTGACATGTGATGCATACTCTAGAAAAACTTTTCCTTTGGTAAAATCATTGGTACGACAGTCGTCAGTGTTACCACTGTTCCGTTATGGTGATATCAGTAATGTTGTTAGTAATTTCATCGGCTTTTTTTTTTCACAGGCCAAAAACATGCAACTTGTAGACATTTTTGAGTCTTTTAGTATTTTTCTAAAAGAAAATGTGTTGATCGTAACTCAAGCTTATTGAAAGCTTGATTTAATATTTTTTATTAATACCTAACAATATGTCCGCCCTCTCCCGCTTTGGGCTTATTACTCACGAACATTTGCATGATAATAAATGTAGAAAACATTGGCTTGGAGGTGATTGTTCGTCTTCATATTTACCAGAGAAACAAGTGAGGGACCGTCCACATATGTTACCGCCAGGCTTCCACAGTGAGCGTCTGATTTGGAC
>JAGDQP010008981.1:19201-50308 GCA_022664845.1 Lepisma saccharinum
GATTTTCAGTTTGGGGGATGTAAAGTCAAAATTGGGAAGGTGTAAGTAGAGTTTTTGCATTGTTCCTATCGATTTTTGACTTCTAAAATGTTAACATTTGAGGGGGTGTTGTCGAGAATTTGGGGGTGACAATAAGGGGAGGGGGTCTGGCGGAATCACTGCCAACAAGTCAAACATTGTTATGCGTATCGGAAGTGTAGGCGATGGAAAAATTGTGACAATTTGAACGTGATCTGTCCAATTTCATATGAGTACATTTAGTACAAGGATACCCTAAAGTTAGGTTGTATTTTCTTTATAATAACTACACTACAAAAACGAGAATAGTCATTCAAACATACTTGTTGAAGATAAACATATAGCTACTTCTTTTTCATATCGTCGAAAGCTTTCGTTTTTCTGTATTGATCACTTTCTTCAAACCGTGCTTTGATTGTGTTTTGGTCATTTTGTTGTATCTATTAACCTTTGGAAGATTTCCAGTAGCGTGAAGGTGGGAATATTTGAAAGTTGGAAGTCAGTTCTGGAATTCGGAACTCCTTGAGAGCCCTCAATGTCAACATCATTGAGAAATCGACATTCTGGATTTTCAAATTCTGAAATTCTGACTTTCCAGAATTAAAGCAAGACATGGTAGGCATAGATCGTCAAGTAGTCAAAAGGTTAGGACATGTGGTTGCTGTGCACACAATCACGGTTCAAATTCCGTGGAGGTCCATTAAACACAATGATTCAGAGCCAGCTTTATTAAAAAGTTGTAGATACCATCTTTAGAAGCTCAACTGCTCATTTACGATGTTAATAACAATTCAATCAATTAATCAGTATTTATGTACTCAGCGAAAATTACTGCTCTCAAATGCATCGGGTCAGACTCGGCTTAGAGATCCGGTCGAGCAAGATGCACTCTGGTCACGGGTTGGGTCGCGTCAGACTCACTCCGATCACGGGTTGCGTCGCGTCAGACTCACTCGGATCACAGGTTGGGTTGCGTCAGACTTACTCGGGTCACGGGTTGGGTCGCGTTAGACTTACTCGGATCAAGGATCGTGTCGCGTCAGACTCACTCGGATCAGGTCGAAGTATTAAAGTCACTAGTCGGGTCAGGTTGACTGTGAACCCTTTGAAAGCACCAGTGAACATGTGGTTTCATTCCGTTCCCTCTCACTGATTGTTCAATTCTCGCCTATTTCACGTCAGAAACTATCAGCATAAGCTACATATTTGCTATTTCTCATAATCAATACTTGATAGTTGCCTGGATACTTTTTGAATTGTCATTTCCGTCATACATAGCGAAAATTTTGGCCTTTCCCTTTTTCTTTTATAAACCATAGGTCGTGCGTGGTGTGCAACCTCATAAACCAAGGCGATAAAAAAATAAAGATAACACTATAAAATCCAATCTCTTTTTCATTTCTCGCACGTCCAATATTGAATCCAAATGTGTTTCCATGGTTCAACTACAGTATACTGTTTTCATTAATAACATGCAACTTAATAGTCACAAATTGAATATAAAATAACTAGAAATATCGCCTGCTAAGTCATGGATTCGGAACTACCATGAACATGATTTTAAAGTATTTAAAAATAGTGTAAGAGATAAACATTTTAACTTGATATGACACATAACAAAACCATGGCAGTAAACAAATCATTTTTAGTGTCCAAAGTTATATCCCAGTTTACGTTAAAGAATTGGTTGAAATGTGACATTGTGTTGAGAAATAGTGACACAAGGATAACCTCATTGTAAAAATATATTTATAGTACGTTTTAAAAATACATCTTTTCTGAAAATGTATTAGTTTTATGCGCAAATAGTGTAAAAATATGTACAAAAACAACAATTGCCTTTCTGAAGAAAAAAATAAACGATAATTGTGAACTTATTTTTCAACGATTACTTGTTATACACTAAGCAACGATCTCCAACAAAAGATGGCAGCACTACTTCCGTATATGTCTAATATATTTTCACTGTTACACGAAATTTCAATGCTGCTCCTACAAATTCAAGCCTAGAGAGTTCAAACTTTCAGGGAAGAAAGTTCATAACCAATTCAAGAGCATGATCGAAGCCGATTTTTTTATTTTCTTTCTTGTTCATTGTTGAAAGAGCTTCATTGTTGTAGGTTTCGATATACACAGCAACAATGAAGGAAAACGAAAATAAAAAATATCGGCATCGATCATGCTGCTGAATTGGTTATGAACTTTCTTCCCTGAAAGTTTGAACTCTCTACTCTCTAGGCTTGAATTTATAGGAGTAGCAAGGAAATTTCATGCAACAGTGAAAATACATAAGAATACCTTAGACATATACGGAGATTGTGCTGCCATCTTTGCTTTAGATTATCTTTAAACATATAATTTTGTTTAGTACTAATATTCGAAACATCAGCAATGATTATTTAAATAATTTTGAGTTAAAATTACTGGAACATCTTGATTTTTCTGTGTCCATCACTGGCACAAAACCAACGTTAGATCAAAAACGTGATTTACTCTCAAATAGTGTAAGTTAATAAAGTAATGGATAGAAATCTCTACAAGAAGGCATGCAGAACGTTTGAACTGTATTTGAGTTAAAAAAATTATAACTGTGAAAAGTGTCCTTAAAGTGTCCATTACTGGTGCGTTTATCTTACGAAGTAATTCTTTAGCATGGGGAAGATATGACTTTAAAGAAACGTAGAATTGAATTGAATCGAATTTTATTTTAAGGCCTTTAGGCAATTATGGCTCAGACCGTATGGATGATGATGATGGGATGAATTGGTCGAATGAAGAAAGTGGGAGGAAACGGTATCACCCCGAGAAAACCCACGCACACGGTGTTTGTCCACCACAAAGCCCACATGGCATGAGGAGGGATCCATCCGACGACCCTTAGCACCAGAGGAGAGCGCTCTACCAACTGAGCCACCGTGGCCCAAAGAAACGTAGAAAATAGCCTTAAATGTAAATTCCTAGATTCAGCCCGTTATCAAGTGAAGGGTGCTGGTGTACAATTACGACCCATAATATTTCGTAGTACCGTAAATACGAGTTGCGTTGTGCATGATAAGACTTTAGATTTACAAAGCGACGCAGTAAGAAGAAAAAAGAATGATAAAAAAAAATCGTCATAACGGAAGACATTCCTTGTGTATGCAAGGAAGATAGTGGTAGCCATCAAATCCAACGGTCAACTCACCGTAGCGTGGCAGCCAAAACGAATGGCCAATCGAAGAAAAAGGAAATGAATGCTGGATAATGACATTGCGACAACGCTGCGGGAGGACGGAGTAAAAAGAAAATCCAGGAAGTGCGTGGAAGAATTCGATTACATTATTAACTTGTGCAAAAAATACATCTAAACACGGAACTTTCGAACGATACAGCGGAAACGAGGAAGAACACAGCATAGAATTCTTATTATATTCCATGGCCAACGCCCTATATCTGTAACGTCTATTAACAATATTTTCTGCGTAGTTAAGGAATGGAAGTACTCAGATATATCTTTCGGAGCGAATCCAGAACTTCTGCGAGCTTCAGAGTGCGAGATGCATTCAAGTGCTCATGTTAACTGATGTTCTGACCGGAGGCTGGTCTATGAACCCAAAAAAGGGTGTTCAGAATTATAGAATATGCCGGAATGGGCATCAGGTTCCAGAATCCTTCCGGAACGACGGAATTTCGAAAGTCATAATGCCGGAACATCCGAAATCGAAGAAATTCCGAAATTGATTTCGCACTTCGGAATACCCCTAAACCAAAGGTACCTGGGGTAGTCAACCATAACGGTCTGCTATCGTCTTCTTTTGGATGAAAGTGACGGGACGAGACGTACAATCCAAAGTGGAATCCGAATCACCACCACGGGAATCGAAACCGGGAACTCTTGAATACAAGGTGGCGAGTTAAATAACTTACTCTACGGTGACACTTGATTCTAATGATAAATCAGAGACACAACAGTGTCGAATGGAATCCGGGACTTTTCCGGTCGGAAATTCCGTGCATTAATGAATATAGCCCGTGGCCCAATGAAAAATTTCCCCAGGGAGTCCAAACTCCTCCAGAGACAGCGTTAGCTTGCCATTCGGGAGGTCAGGGTTTGATATTAGCGACCGAGCATCCTGACTGAGGTTCTTACAGGGTTTTCTTCTTAGCCATACTAGGAAAATATCAGGATGGTACCTTCAACTTAGCTGCTTCCTGCATCCTTTCCCCTAGCTTACCTTGCAAAGCCATAAGTACATTCAAATTCTAATTCCTCCCAGGAGATTTAGTTACTCATACATTAAAGTAGGTGCCAGTTATAAGTCCTAGAAAAACGTAAGGAATTTGTATCTTGAAAATAAAGTTTCCCGATTAAGCAGAAAATCCCCCTGGTTAAATGTCTGAATTCAACAGTGGGCTCACGATTGATGTGGGTATGGAGTTTACATAAAACTGAACTTTTATTTAATGTCTTAAGTATCTTTGGCTTTGCCCATGAAATATTAATAAAATTTATCTAATTATGCCTAACACTATACTAATTAGGAATTTCTAGGGTTCCGGACTACAAGAACTCACTCTCTAAATACGTAACTATGATAAATATATGAAAATCATGTTAACAATATATTTGATCACATGCGGTGTGTCCTCTCCACTTAGCCGATGAGGTTATCTACTTCTTCGTGCATTGAAATCTCCGTGTTTCAGAGAAAGGTTGTGTGTTTTTTCTGTGTAGATTATTTTTGTTTATTTTGAACTTTGGACCATGATTTCAGTTTTATCTGGCGTGCCAATAAACTTCATCATAAGTGAATTACGGAAAGCGTCAGGCCCTTCAAGGAAAGCTGAGCGCTCTCCATTTATCCCGATCTTCCTTAATATTATCAAGGATTTGGATTCTTCTTCTTCCTCTATTTCCCTCAACCATAGCTTCTATTGCATCCGTCAGGATACAGTCTCTATCCATCCAATGTCCTAACCATTTTCTCTTCTTTATTGTCTCCAGTCTCTCGCCTACTCTCTTCAGCATTTCTTCATTTCTTATCTTCTCTATCCAACTATTTTTTCATTTTTCTGCAGATCCACATTTCAAAAGCTTCCAATGTAATTAATCTCTTTCTCAACTCTTTGCTCATCGGTTCAAAGAAAATATTTTTCTTCTAAGGGAATGCTTGTTTCGCCTTCGCTATTCTTGCCCTGATCTCTTTTTCACATGTCCTATCTTCACTTAGAATTCTTCTTAAACATTTGAAACTGCTTACCTGCTGCACTTTTCTCTTCCCATTTTGATATTATGTGAAGTTACTTAAAAAAAATCCGACTTTCAATGTAGTATAGTGGTTAACTTGTTGGACTTTCAGTCTTGTAGATCTAGGTTCGATTCCCATTTAAGCCACGACTTTTTTTTTAAATATATACTTGTATGAGAATGATGCCCTGGCTGTGAAATGCAAGTTATTGGACAGTCGAGAGATTAAGAAAATATTTTCTTATACTACAACATCAAGATACAGGGATGCAAAGAAAATATCTAATGATTAGTGATCTGTTCAGACGTAGGTCCGTGCGGAAGGTGTAACGATATGGGCCTTACATTGAATGAAATGGACTGCAATTTAAGTGGATTTTGAACCAGTAATTGAACGTTCCCTCTCTGAAAAGCGAATCGTGGATCCCTAGATTATAAACTGATGAGCGAAAACCACTCGTGTAGTTATGGCTAACAATAACTCGTTGGGAAAGAATAGAACAAGTGTCCTGGACTCCAGGATCTGACCCGTCACTGAGAAATCACTTTCATATCTTACCGATAATGCTCGATAACGCTTCTACATAGTTATTTTTACCTTAACTGCTTATAGAACGAAAATAATAGTAATTATAATTTATTAAATATGATAACATCATTATACGAGAGTCGTTCAATAAGTCCTTAGAAAATCCAAGAGATAGCACACGTAGAATTGATAGAGGTTTGCTCGTAGTAAGCGCCATCGCTTACTAAACTGCTGTTAAAGTTTCAGCTATATCCGTCAGGTAGTTTCATTTCCATAGCAACAAACTTTTGTTTCTTTAGAAATAAACTAAAAAAAAAAATGAGTTTCGTGCTGTAGTTAAGCATTTCTATTTAAAAGGCTTAACACGAGAGAGATCAGTTAATTGGATGAAGTTCCTAGCAAATCTGCTGCTGTGTTTGCGACTGTTTACAATTGGGTAAATGAGTTTAAACGTGGCCGTACATCCACAAATGATGAACATCGTTCGGGACGTTCAGTGGAAGTGACTTCCTCCGAGATGATAGACAAAATCCACGATATGGTTTTGAGTGATCGACGAATCAAAGTGCCCGAAACAGTTGAGGCCACAGGCATATCACAAAGTACAGTGTTTTCAATTTTGCACGAAAAATTGGGTGTTAAAAAAAAAAAAATCACGGCAAAATGGGTGCTGCGTTTGCTCTCAGTGGAGACAATGTGCGGGTGCACACCTGCGCAGTTTCTATGGCGAAAATTATGGAATTACAGTTCGAATTATTACAACATCTACCGTATTCACCAGATTTGGCCCCCAGTGACTTCTTTTTATTTCGAAACTTAAAAAAAAATGGCTCGGTGGAAAAAGATTCACGTCAAACGAGGAGGTCATCGCCCAAACAAATGCCTATTTTGAAAACCTTCCGAAATTCTACTTTTTGGACGACTTAAAAAAGTTGGAGAAACGCTGGGAAAAGTGTATCGAGCTAAAAGGAGATTATGTTGAAAAAAGAATCTACCTAAAATTATTTATTTTTATTTTTCTATGGACTTATTGAACGACCCTCGTAATTTGGTTTATTTTCATAAAGAGTGATAACGTAATGTTTGAATTTCACATTGTATGACTTATGAATCTCTGTATAGTATTTCGAAATGGTGTCATTTAAATGCCGTTAAAAAGTCTTCTCACATTGCTTGGATAGTGTTGTTCCCTTTTAAAAGCGGTTGTTGAACTTTCATTGAACTTGTTTATACTTCTTATAGTCAATGTTAAGTTCACTTTGCTAACCATTTATTATTTTATTTTTTTCCTTCATTTCTTATCAGCAATGTCAAGAACTTTTTGCACCGTTGTTTACATAATTTTCACCCGCACTTATTTCAATTTTACTACACAGACTACGGATACCCAGATCAGGCACGTAACCAGAAGTTCGTTTTTGTGGGGGCTGAAAATCTATTACGTTAAATCATCAGTAACACCGTCTGTTGTGTGATTGATTGATTTACCTTCTATTTCGATAAAGACGTAGGTGAAAGAAAAAGACGACAATATCGACTCATTCACGAAAAGAAAAATAGTTCACGGTGATCACAATGAATGCTCGAAACCGTAAATATTGGAGAAATCTAAACTTTATTTAAAGGACGTGCCATTACCAGCGGAACAGTAGTCACGGGTATGATACGAATTTGAACTTTATTTATGGCCTTTAGACATCTTTGACTCGTGCTGGGATAGGGTAGGGGAGACGGTGTGTAAGGTAGCGGCCAAGGCCTTGGTCAAGATATCACGCCAGCATTCGCTTGGTGAAACTGAGAAAAAGCCTGAAAAATATGGTCGGCCGTGGAGTTCAGACCAACCCACATGCTTACCCATTTTTGATTCGAAGCCTACGACTATGAAACGACGCATTGACTTCCAATAGGCTGTTTAATTTTGGCTTTTAATTTGGCTTCTGCCGACCGGATAGCCGTGAGGTCTAAGGCGTTAGGCTAACGACTCAAAGGTCCAGGTTTCGAATTCTGGCAGGGACATCGATCTTTCAGAATTTTGGCTAGATGTAAAGAGTCGAATCGTGACGGGTCGAAGTCAAAAAGTTACTAGACTGGCCCATATAAAATAAAGTTTACCAAAGTTTTTTTACTATCTAATTTGGCTTCCAATTTGACTGCTAATAGGTCTAATGTTTCCTAGTTAAAGAATCTAATACGTTCAGGCCTACTATTTAACACAATGTTTCAGTGAGAGCCAACGAAAATAATCAATATTTCTGACTAATATCGTAGGAAGAACATTGGCTACACACTAAAGAATATTGTAGCTGCATTTTTCTTTAATATTGGCGAATGATATGCACAGACATGTATCCAGAATTTGATTTTGGGAGGGGTACAAGGGCTTCCAGGGGGGATCCAAGGTGTGTCTGGGCATGAAATGTATATTAAATACGTATAATTACGCCTAAAGTTATACTATATTCCTACAAAACTCTGAGGGTTTTTTTTTTGGGGGGGGGTCAGGAACCACCCTAAATACATCCCTGGGTAAGCAATAGTGATTATTCCTTGTCTATCGTTTTTTTTTCTCCAATGATGAGTAATGAAAATTGATAAGACAAAGAATTAATTTATACGGTACCTAACTATTTGAACGGCTCTTACAAGTTGTAATGTCATGATGATTCAACAGAGTCCCAGCCTTAAAGAAAATGGTCGTTCAGTTACAATAAATAATTATGAAACCACTAGACTAACAAACAGTTCCAGTTTAGGATTCAAAGTAGATTAGCCTCACCTGAACTAATCTTAAATTATGAGATAAGACGAAAGACTTCTGATAATAAAAAAAGAAGAAGAAAAGGGGACAATCAAACACACCGTCATATATGTAATCATATGTTAGCTATTCAAAGTTTTGTGTATGGGTGTACGAAGTGCGTTCGCGTAACTTTACTGAGCAGATTTTGTGTGGTTCGTTCACCTGCGTAAGGTCCGGCTTCCTTGGCATTGGCGGGGAATCCTTTCTAAAAGGGGAATCGAATTCAGTCAGTGTTGCCAGCTACAGCGTATTTGCCACTAATACTAAATACAGAAAATCTTGGTTTTTCCTATATCGTGGCACTCAAATTTGTTATTCATTTGTTAAAAAAAAGTGAAATGTTGTAAAGACGTTGCCTATAATTGTAAAGTACGTCCACTTTGATCTTACCCTTACACTCACTTTGCTGCCATCAAATCCATACTCACCCTCCTCGCCGTCTCCCTCATTCACCCTCTTCCTCACGTTACAACTCAGCCGCTGCTCTGACTTACCCTTACCCTCACTCTGCAACACCTTTGCCCATATTCACCCTCACTCACACGGTGAGGATGAAGGATGCGGTCGGTCCACATGATGTCCACACTTATGGGATTGAACATCTATGATCAATCATGTCAGTGATAAGAATTTAAATTTAATTTTTAAAGCCTTTAGGCAACTTTGGCTCATTCCTGATGGATGGTGATGGGATGAATTGGTGGAATGAAGAAAGTGGGAGGAAACGGAAGAACCCACACACACAGTGTTTGTCCACCAGAAAGCCCACATGGCACAAAAAAGGGTTTGAACCGACGAGCCAGAGGTGAGCGCTCTAACCATTGAGCCACCGCCCCGCGGCTCACTAATGATAAGAGTGGTCCAAAACAGCCCCTGCATTTTGCTAGATGGAGATAGCAACGCTGGAATCAAACAAAAGAGATTCCACACATGAATGATGCGAGAGTAGATGCATTCCTTAGCGTCTTTCAATGGTCTCTGGGAGAGTTTAACGGGATGAGGAGAAGAGAGACCAGACAATTCTCTCTTTGACAACCAGACATGCGTGAAGAAGGATGAAAAATGTTTTTTCTATCCCTCTCTCATATAAGAAGAAGAAGAAGCCTCTGTTGTCTTAATAGGAAAGTGGGATAAAAAGGCCAGTCTTTTCGTAGTCACGATTTGAACGCAGATGCTCAGTTCAGATAGCAGTGAGAATTACGTATGGTATCTTAGTCACTCACTGACACACTTTCATCTGCACATTTGGGACCATGAGTAAGTTAAATGAATAGCTTTGTATTTCCGTGTTTTAGAGGTGCCAATTTGTCTGCGGGGAAATGTCATCTAGCTGACTTGTGTATCGTGTATCATATACTCTGCAATTATAGGGTTAACCACATTCCTGTTGACGCTTTCGTGATGGCTGTGAGGATCATATTAATTAAGAAGGAATGCTTTCATAGTAATGCGGCTGGGTGAGCTCTCCCCCCCCCCCTGCAATTCTTGAAAGGAAAGGAGTGTTTACTGACAATGAATTGAAATCTCATGAAATGAAGTAGCTAATTCACTGATCAGTCATTGTTTGCATCCGAGCTAATTCGGATCATTTGACAGGGAACAGTTTGGTTTACTGATCCCCAGCTTGAGGAGTTATCTCATAAAAACGCTTTCGCGGGAGCAAATTCCTTTTTGAAAAAAAACATGGAACGTAAAACGGATTCAAGTTCCTTTTCAGGAGAAAAGAGTAAACGTTCCCATCCATCGTGCACCTCTCTACAGCAGTTCAGGCATAGACCTCATAATCAGGATGATCATATCGTTTTGAACAGGACTGTACCGTTTTTTTTTTTTTCATATTTCCCGGCCGTCCCGTCGTTTTGATTAAAATGTCAATTTTGTCCCGTTTTCAATAAAAACTAAAATATACTTTCATATTGCCACATTGGCTTTAATTATGACTTTATTTTTTTTAAATAATCAAATATATTAATTAACAATTACGGATATAACATATACGTACATATTTATTTCAATAGGGCTTATAATTTTTAATATTGAGAATTTAAAAGCAAGACAAGTTCCGCTTCAGCTTTTGCGTTAGTTTTCGTTTTGCCTTTGTTCTAATCAGTCGCCTTGTTATTCATTGCTGGTAGTATAAATTTCAAGTTTCTTTATAGGTTCAAGTTTTACTTTATAAAAAGTTAAAAATCTATCCTTGCAATACCAAAGAGGCGAAAATGTAGTTTTAATGATGATATTCAGATATTGTTGATATTGTAGTGTTCACTTTTCTGTTATATGCAGGCAGAAAGGAAACGATATAAGGATACTGAGAAGACATCCAGATCCAGTTCAGTTAAGCACATCAGCTCGCTCATGTTGAAGGGTGATTGTGATAGGGAGGTGGTGTACGTATCGCGGCCTTCAACAATAATGTTTCGTATTGGAATATCAATGTTGAACCTGTTAGCACTAGTAACTAGATGGATTCCTCCTTGTCTTTTAATACATGTAAGAAGCTTGTTCCATATTTCTGGTTAGGACAAATTAAGTTACATTACCAGTTTCATTTTGGGAGCAAGCTACTACAATTTGAGAAGTAAGGGAATTCGTTTTGGATAAAGATACTCCCTCTGCGATGTCCACACGTCATGAACGGCGCATGGGGAATGTGGAGGTAGTGGCATATTCTCGACCCACAGTCCCACCTTTACTTTCTAAGGTGCCCAGGACACTCTGGTACTCAATTTGATAGGTGGCTGAGTGCACCTCAGAGTACCAGGCATGGGAACACTACAAGAAAAGTCTCGAGCGTTCTGGACGGGATTTGAACCCGATTCGCAGTCAGACGTGCTACCTCCTGAGCCACGGCGACTCCCAGTTCATTTTTGGAAACCAGAATTCATTACTTGTTTCATTTCACATAATCATTGATGTGGTATACCAACTTCGTACAGAATGTAAGATAAAACCACGCAAATGTCGGATACAGACACAAATTAATGCCGAGGGAGCGGGAGTGAGCGAAGGCGGGTTAGTTAAAGTCAGGTTAGATTCTCCCGTTCTCCATTCCGTCCGTGATTTTGTCTCCTTGTTTAGTGTTTTTTTTTTGCGTTTATGGCTCGTTCTGCATGTGTGTACTTACTGCATTTGGAAATTGGATATACTATTGCTTCCTTCCGGCGAACTTTTGAAAGTTGGTTTCCGGTATGGAAACTGTCACCTTAGGTTAGGTTTGCAGAACCTCAGACTTCGAAGGGACCTAGCGATGTTGCTAAATACACAGTTGAGATGTAATATCATTAATGAACTGTTCAAGAGGTCGCCAACTACAATATAAGTAGATGGGTCGCAAAACGCACGATTTATTTCCCTGGGGTCGCAGAGTGCACGATATTCTGTGGGATCGCAAATTGCAACGTCGCAAAACGCACGGACTCGAAAGGGAAATCGATAAAATTGCTGCAAGTGAAGCTCTTGTTGCTTGCTTATCATCCTGTGCGTCATGGCCAAAGATTTCGCGCAAACGATTGTTTATCAACACTGATAAAGAAAATTTATGAACCAAAATTTTCTTCTAAACGTTCTTATCCCGTTTTTGTCTCGAGGACATATGGTTAGCATATTCATAAGACTCATCACGCTTCCCCATTTCTGTCTGCGCTAAAACTAAAGGGTTTTTGTAAAGGGGCACGTGATATTGAATTCATCAGCTAGGTAGCTCTGGCATTGACCTCATAATAGAGTATGAGGTCAATGCCAGAGCTAACTAGCGGATGAATTCAACATCACGTGCTCCTGTACAAAAAGCCGTTAGTTTTAACGCAGACAGAAATAGAAAAGCGTGCTAAGTCTATTATGAGGTCTATGGTTCAGTCCTTCTTAGTACGTTTACTTAAAGTTCAGCTGACTTTTCACCATTCTTCTCCTTATCTGCATTTTAAAAGCTTCTGTTTTTCTTTCTTCTCTCTTTGTGTTGACGAAATGAAACTGCTGACAGGCAAACGAATTACATCGAAAAAAGACGTACTGCAGGTGTAGATAAAGGTAAATTCTCTGCTGCGACACACCAAAATGGAGAAAAGACAAAACCGGAAATGACTGTATGACTCACCGTTCGTGACACACGCGACTAAATGGGTGACTGCTAAGTACCGTTAGTTGTAAAGGAAATTAAGAAACAATTGCATCCCCCGCATCGTGTCTGACAGGCATATTAAATCAGAACGTTCTCTTTAACAATGGTTTGGTGTTGTGGTAACTCAAGCAGAGATAAACAAAGGGCAGAACATTAAAATAAGTCTTAATAATAAATGAAACTTATCAGCGCGGTCAGTTTCACTGGAGATTCATAAGGCTACTTTGCCTGGGGTTGATCAGGTGAAGCTTATTAAAGAATTCACAAGTAAGGCCTATTAAAAAGAAAAGGAAAGAAGAAACGCACATTACTAGTTTTATTCTTTATTTACAAAATAATACCCTCACCTTTGAAAGCTTCAATTTGTAGCTGCGACAAAATAGAATATTTCGCGTTTTTGTGTAGACATTTAAAAATAAACAATCAACGTCTTTTGTGTCTACTAGAGAGACAGGATTCGCTCACAAACAAAAGTAGAAGATATAATCAAGAATACGAAAAAGGTGAAGTGGAGATGGGCTAGCTACATGGATTTAGATACGGGAGACGTATCGACTGGCCCAATTAAGCTGGGTCAACTTGACGTCGGTTTTCGATTACTCTTGCCTGGTGAATTGGGATTTACTTGCGTCTTATTGGTTGGCCTCTGCCTGGGTGTGTGGAAGCAAAGAATGGATGAAGATCTAGCTAAGGAAGAGAGGAGGAAGATTGGAATATTTTAAATAAGGTATTGTACGGAACGTGATGTTCAGTGTTTTTTTTTTTTAAATCAATTTCACCTTCCAGGTGATCATGGCTTGTGCTGGCTTCAATTTCGGGTCACTAGAAATAGATCCGCCTCCCGTATCGAGATCCATGATATAGCTAGACGAACAGATGGAAGATGGACAACGAATGTACTACATTGGATTCCCAGAGAAAAGAAAAGACCGAGACGACGTCCCAATGCATGATGGGTAGATGAAATCAAGCGTTTTTCAGGAGTTACGGGGATGAGAATAGCTGTAGACGTGTGGAAAGAAAAGGGAGGGAAGAAAACGGCTGTATATGATGATGAGTAGAAGTATAAAGGGTGAGTTTTCATGCACGCGCTTTCCCCAAGATTTGGTCAGTTAGGTCGACTTTTCATGTACGTGCCTGCCGTCTTCTTTTGCTTGCATTTTCTATGAGTAGCCGATAGAACTACTTAAACGCGTGTTTCAATTGGCTACTCAGGCAAATCGCAACCGAAGCACGCGGTAGAGCGTGCATGAAAATCCAGTCTTAGCTAATAAAGAAAAGCTACGCAAATACATCGGGTGTTCTATTAAACCAAATCGTAAGCGAAGCTAGCGCGTCGTATATAAAATGCGTTCGTCCAGAAGCACTTCTAATTTCGTTCTTCATTGTGTTCAACGAACATGCAGAGAAGTCTTTTGTAGTATTTTCACAACTGTGTAAAATAACTGTACTTCTTAAAATCGTAGGCCTGTCATGATGAATATGTAATAAATCACATTTTGACATTCCACTGACACTTTTGTCCAAGTACAATTTCGGTTTACCCGTCTCCATGTTCATCTGTCTTCAATTTCGTATTGTACACAAAATACACAATTCATTTTTAGTCTTTACTACTGTATAGGCCCATGAATTCCATAATGTAACAATGTTATCCCCACTGCACTCAATTTCACATTATCACTGTAAATTCACAAACCACGGCACGTCATCAAACTAAACAAAAAATCCCATCTTCCCGTGCAACTGATCTGATTAATGAGACGGTTATAAGGGACGTTCAATTTTATACAAACATGTATTTACTGCAACACTGTCAAATAAATGTTAACACTTCTCTAAAGATTACAGTCTCCTCAAGAGTATGGTCTAATAGAAACACCACAACACTGTAATTTGAGTTCTCCAAATCAAACCTACTACAACTTAATGAGTAGTTAACCATAATATTATGCTTGGATTTTACCACGAGCTCTACGTAACGATACTAGAGTGACTGCTTAGTGTCGAAAGATAGATGCCAGAGCAAATATTTAAACTAGTTTGTCCATTTCCAGTCTAATCCAATGTGGGTTAAATTTTCAGTTCGAACTGTTTTATACGCTTCTTATCGCTGTGCGGCCCGTTTTTATTTACATAAGTCTTAATTTCTGAGTTATTAATATAATATTTACAGTACCCTGTATGTAATAGAAAATAATGCAAATATATATATATATATTGAAGAATTAAAACAGAAACTAAAAAAAAAAAACCCGAGCCGCACAGCGATATCAAGCGTAAAAAACAGAACCGAAGATATGGTCCATATTGGTTTAGACTGGAAGTGCACAAACAAGTTTAAGTGTTCTCTACGCTCTCTGGCTTTCATATATTCATAAGAATTTGAATTGCAGCAGTCAGTCCAGTATCGCTTTTACATAGGAGTCATTGGATTTTACCAAAGCTTTTTAAAGGATAGATCTTGACATACTAAAACCAGTGTAACACGACAGCATTTATGCTACGATGAATCTTAGCGAGAGCAGTGTGCCAGGTAAAAAGAAAACGTTATGGATTTATACAGTGTTCGATTTGTCGGTGGGGGGTGCTGGAGATTTTCCCTGGTGCGTGAGGATTCTATCCACTGTAGTTGATTCCGAATATTATCCCAACTTGGGATAAAACCTTTGTATTTCTACTCAAACATGTAGTAGGTTGGAACTTACCAACAACCACTAGCTTTAGTATCACTCCCTCCTTCGTAATTTATAACTAATCGAACACTGTATTTATACCACATTATCTTACCCTGTTGTAGCATTTTTTCTTTCACACTCTGGCTCTACTGCTATTGCTGTCGTGTCACACGGGCCTAATACGAAAGTTAGGTCGTTATTCAGTCTGTGTTCCAAACAAGATAGATGAACCTTGGCTCCAAATACTAATAATTGAATATCTTCACTTATAATTGAAACACCCCCTTGATATCAATTAAAGGAAAATCCGAGTGGAAAATACGGTATGGGTTTATCAAGAAAGCCATCACTACCTTATTTGCATACCAGCTCATTAGTGTGATAAGCATTATATATTTTGCATCGAGTTCATTGTGTAGCACATGGATTGAACTTTTCTAATAGGTTAAACACAAAGACACGACCTCCAAACTCGTTTTGAGTCCCTGATCATTTAGGTTATATAAAAATGCATCGTTCTTATTTCTTGTCACTCGATATGGGACTCACTTACCTTGTATCTGTGTATTTGTGACCGTCCTGCGAAAGTTCAAGGTGAATTAGAACCGTTATATTTTTAAAAGAAAGAAAAAAAAATCAGTGGTACCAGAACGTATGAGAATCACAATCATCCTCGTTCACGCATCTGCTTCGTTCTAAATTTTATCCTCTTTCTCTGGTGTTTTGATTCTCCAGTCAAGATTCGCGTGTGTTAACGTATTCGCGCCCGTACGTATTCTGTATGGACGCTTTTTTTTCTTTCTCGTGGTAAACCAGTAGGAAAATCTCTCTTGTGAAATTTCTTTTGTAGCATTTGCCCAGCTTTTATTGTTTGAACTGCATTTGGCAGACATCCAGGCTAATGACAGGTTTTGTTGAAGCATATTTTGTCAGTGAGAAATAACGCAAACTGTTATACCACAATGTCAAGTAGCTGGTCTTCTTTAACATTGCACGACATTTTGTTATGCACATGAACATAAACAATTGTTTATGTTGGTTAAATAAATTTGATGCAGTGGATTTTTTTCACGGGCTTCAGTAGTTAGAAATTCACAACGCTTAAAGTCTATACATTCTGATAAATAAATATATACTGGACTGTTGTCACTGACCTGTATCTAAAAGCGATACTGGACTGATCGATGCAATTAAAAATTTAATGAATATCAGGGAGCGAAGCGGACAGTTAGGCTCACTTTTCATAAACGTGCTATCCACATTCTTTACTTGCGATTTGGTCTACTAGCCAATAGGGTAATCACGTCGTGCATTTCAGTTGACTACTTGACCAAATCGCAAGCGAAAACAACAACCACTTCTGGTGCGTACATGAAAAGGCGGCCTTAATCTCGATCGTACAGCGACAACAAGCGTAGAAAACTGAGTTAGAACTGAAAATTTGGTCTATATTGGTTTAGACTAGGAGGACGATCGAGGTTAAATATTTGCTCTGATGTATATTTTCGACACTAGCCGATCACTCTTGTATCGTTACGTAGAGCTCGATGGACTGTTGTATTTTTTTATTAACTGCGCATGGAATCTAATATTCGGCCTTCAATTCTCACTGAGAACTCAACTACATTATACGAAAATGTTAAAGAATAGCCTACAGATCTCTAGTATCTGCATAATATCTATATCATTGATAAGACTATACGTAAAAGCACTGCCGCCCTAATTTGACTCAAAATGGACCATAATATAGCTTCCAATCTGTATAATATACAATATTTGTAAATGAGTAAAAATATCAATTTTTCTGCTGATGGAAAACTAAAACTAAGTTATTGGAGAGATAACACAGAAAAAAACATTTTCGTTTTGTTAGAAAGTTCCATATCAAAGGTTCTTATCCCATGGAAAATGGAAATCGGTGACTGATGAAAACGCAAAAGAAGTTTTGAATAAATTCAGAGCAATTTTTTGCAGCTAGTTTTTTTTTGTACAGCCATTGCAACAGATAAAAATATTAAAAATAACGTTGTTTTAACCACATCGAATCGTGGTATCACGTGTCCTCAATGACCTATATCGCATTTCTTTCTTTTGTAATGACTTTTGAAATGTGTGACTTATAGAATTTAAAAAAAAGATCTGCGGGGAGAAAGTTAATATATTTTCTCATGGTAGAGATTGGCAAGCCTTTCGATATTACTTATAATGTCTGATTATAGTACAATAAAGCTTCAATGGGAGTTGTTATTCTTGACAATTGAAAAATTTATGTGATGCAGGAGCAGTTTTACGATAAGCCTATTTTGAGTGCAGAATTAAAAATTGTAGGGGTGAATGAGTTGTAACGCTCGCTCCTTTAAAATTAAGGTGTTCTGGGTTCGATTCCCGGTGCGGACAGAAATGGTTCGAAGCTGACGTTAAACTGTAGGTCCTGTCATTAGGAGGGCTTCATCTGATGGAAGGCAATGACAAACTACCGTCGGTTCACCTTTCCCAGGGTCCTTCGGGTTAGGATCAGCCTTAAGAGTGCAAGTTGCATCAAAAGACATCTTAATAAATGCAAAGTAATCAACAAAATATCATCATTTTCACGTTAAAATGTTGGAAGGTGTCGTACCCTTAAACAGGTTTATGATCAGAAGATTGTATTAAAGATAAACAAACGGCAGTTTGCCATAGTCTTAACTTGGATGGAGAAGTGTTATAGGACGAGAACTGCAGTTTTTATAGTGAATTCCAAACCACTACGTGCCCACACTGGGCAACCACTGACCCATTGGGAATGTCTATTTTCATATACCGATATAGGTAAAGCGAAAACTTATTTGTCGTTATGAGTCCAAATTAAACGTAGTTGGCAGCACTGTTATTAAAAGGAACCTTAACAGTGATCTTAGCGCCTTAACAGTAAATCTGACCTGAGCCAAAGTTGCCTAAATGCCTTCAAAATTCAATTAATAGTAAATCCAATGTTTATTTTTGTGAAGTAAGGTCCTTGTAACCTTCATGATCTCACAAATCCAGAACGAACATTCAAATAAATATTTATTATTTATTCTTCTTCCTCTTTGTACAGGGATGACGTCAGAATAGTCCATGTTTCCTTAGCCTCATACGTATCTCCTCAATTTCATTTGAATGATAAAAAAACATTTATTATATTGATTGAATCGCAAGGGATTTTTGTCAGTATAGACCTCATAATTAGGTACCGGACTTTTAAGTTCTTAAAAAAAAAAAAACAGCATTTTAGTTTGTTTATTTTCACCAGTAAATTAACATTTTTAAAGGATTTTATGCTTCTCTGAGAAATAATCATTCATAAGAAATGCTTATTATAATAATAATTCACAGCCATATTCAATCCACTACTGGATGAACCTCTCGCGGAGGAAGGAGTTGGTCTACTGCTCCCACGCTGACAAGACCTGTTGAGAGAGGAGAGCCGAAGCTCTCAACTGTGATCGCCACTGTCTTTTATTCACAGTAGTTCCCCAATTGCATCATGATGCTGGGTGGGCACCGTTCCAGACCCTCTCGCTTTGGGAAAAAATCCCCTGGCAGAGCCAGAAATCGAACCCTACACAGTCAGCGACGGTAACCACTAGACCAGTGGAGCGGTCAAGAAATGCGTAGACCCTATACATTGTCTTATTCATGTGAAAATTTTAGGATTCCTTTCCTACAAGATAATTAGAAGAACAGGACAAAATAATTGCTTATTGAGTTTAAAATTTCATGTGCTGCGCTAGGAGACTCATAATTTTGCTGGGGGGGTGGCTGGAAGAAGCAACTGGCCAGTTGGTCCGCTACTACCATTGCGGAAATATTCACTACTCAGAGGAAGTTGAATGGTTCCGTCTTTCGTTTGAAATTCTGTTGCTTATCCTATTTTCTCTGCTGAATGTCACAATATAATCAAACAATCACTCACGCTCCAAGAATTCATTGATAGGAACCTGAAACTATTAACAATTAACTCTAATTATAGTCTTGCCCTTTGTTTTAATAAAGAACTGAGTTCCTACGATATTATGCAAACCAATATAAAATAACTGTTATGCAAGGTAAGACACGTGCACAGAATATATCTTTTGACACGGTCAAACGGTCGCGCAAAGCAGGGTTATAAAGTCCCTTATGATTAGCAATAACGCGCTATGCTCTCAAGGGACCAAAAATGTAGAATAATATATTTGAACCAGTTTAGCTATTTTAAAAAAATGGTTTTAATGTCCCAGTTAAGTTTTCTAGATTTATGCCTTGTTTACATTACTAACATATTACCATGATTAATGTTAACCAAGATCATTTTAGTAATGTAAACGGTTCAGTTAACGCAGGTTTCAAATTTAACCAGCATCTACTTACGACGGTTATCTTCTTACGTTAGTTATCTAAACGCAAGATGGCCGCTAAGCGCATCTCACTTCGCGAGTTTATTCCTTTCTTTTTCGAATTATATAGCATTCTAGTGGTGCGTATCACTTTAAAAGTATAAAAGAATGATGGCAGAACTAATCTACAACATATTACGCTACAATCAATTCATTTGTGTTAATTATTTTATAATTTAAACCTCTACCGTGTAACCTTAGAGTATGGAAAAGAGAGATTCCTTACTCTTATCGTTTCTTTACTGACAATGGCACTACAAGCACGATAACCAAGTTAAGTTCCGTAGTCTAAGTTTCAACCATGATTTTTACCATTATAACAATCTTAGTAACGTAAACAAGGCATTAGTAAAATGTGGGTAAGTATTTTTTAAATAATATAGAATCCGGTCCCTAGTCGTGATTGAAAAGCTTTAAATTTATGACCTTTTTGTTTTAAGGCTACAAAATCTAAATTCACCACCCTAAAACCAACAATTATAACACCAAATCATTATAAGTGAACTGTAACAGGAATAAATAGCAAAGATAAATATGCTCGAAAAATCATATAATTATGCGCGTAAAAGGTATTCACGTTCAAGTCTTTGCTATTGTCGTGGGAGAAGGAATAGCGCAGGTAGCGGTAAAGTTCTCTACACCATGGTTTCTAAGCACCATAACAGCATTCGTTTGGTGGAACTGAATGGAAAACCTCATTCGGGATAGCCATTTTAAGCGAGGCTTAGGGTTTATGCCAGACCCTCATAAGAAGGTGCACCATCGCAATTTTTCGAGCACCCCCACAACTTCAAAGTTTTTACGGTTAAAAATCTATTAAAAAACGTACAAAAGTCTGCTTTCACACTCCCAATTTTGCCTTTACACCCCTCCAAACGGAAAACCTTTGAGAATCCCTGCCGGAGCTTGAACCCACATTGCCTTGCCAGTGCGCATTAGAAGTTAGCACTAAACCATGACAACTGGGTTTGAAGAGATATCATATTAAGCCCCAATCCTAACACAACTTAACAAAAACTTAGAGTTTGAGTGAACATTTGAAAGGAAACAATGTAATTTCTATTGATGTCTACTACATTTACTTGCAGTCATTAGTCTAAACAAGAACTGTTTCTTCTATTGTTTCAGGTATGGCAGCGATTTAGTGTTAGTAGAATCATACGCGGAAAATAACTATTCAGCGAATTTAGCGGGTAGAACGTTAGCTCCTGGTGAGCGACCTGATTATTGGCTGGGCCTCGCTTCTCTTGATGATCTCCGAACCAACACCCTCGAGTCAGCGGCTGGAGTCCTGGTCTCCCAGTATGCAGGTAAGTGTTTCAAATACTCACATCTAATTCAAACTTGTTTGGCCGAACTCGAGATATACAATTGTACACTAATTGTGGCTGCACTTTAGTTTAGATACTCCCACAGAAATTCAGAATAGTGATGATCTATTTATTTTCAAATTTAAATTGTACTTCCTTTTGTCGTGATTACATGACATTGGACAAGTTAAGAAAACAACAACAGCTTATTTTTCAGCATTAGATTTTAGTTCTTCCTTGACCATATTGCACTACTATTTTGGATAGAATCAGGAGAATATGACCCATTCTTTCGAAATGTTAATAGTACAAATTCACATTTCATGAAATATACATTAGGTTAAAATATTACAAGTACAAACGCACGATAATCTTTCGAAAGTCGTAAAACCTACCCCAATATTTCCCATTTTCCGCTTTTCGAACCCTACCTTATACTATAAACACTTCTTCTTGCTTTGACCTTCATTTCACGACATTTCAATATAAAATTATCGCATCTTCACGTGAAATAAAAAGCCTGAAAAAATAGCAATATAGTATATACAAAGAATATATGTAGTTGTTTATAGTCTTTTCCTTGTGAATTTTCTTCTGAATGGTGGAAGGGATATAGTTCTCTTTCTCAGATATCTATATCTGTATATTCTCCTGCCAATCTGTCACTGCATACCCCTTTCTAACTTTTGAGGTTTTGTAATTCAATGTTCATTAAATATATTATAGTCCAATTTCAATAATATTTGTTAATATGAGTTATTTTAACAGTAATGATTATTTAAAATTTCATGTTATAGGTTTTTGGGCACTTACTCAGCCCGATCCTTTAGAAGGTGAATGTGTGGAGGCGTCCATTACAGATGATTTACAATCATGGCAACTAACCACCTGTGAGAGCTTGCTTCCTTTCTTGTGTCGTGCCTCCGCTTGTCCAAGAGGTAAGAACATTGTTTTCTACTTATGATTAAAACGTAATCAGATTAACTAATATAAAATGAACACCCCATATTAAAATAAACTTTAGACAAGTCCGTTCTAGCTAATCTGCGATTTTTTTTTAAGTCGTCGTAGAAGTGTGCAAACTTTCTGCAATTCTGTTTCAACTTAAAAATTTTGAGGCAGCTTATATGAGAAGTTTGAAAGCTTTTTTATAAGTCTGAAAATTTGCTTCAATGTGTGTATTCCTGATTTCTGTCCCTCGTCGGTCCTTGTTGGCTTCCGACAGTGTGTGAGTACCAACTTCCTCAATTTTGCCTCAAAATTTGGTTTAAAATCTCTCAATCTTGACACAGTTCTGTACATTCGAATTTAAATTTATTTTAAGTTCAACCCTCGTAAATTCGATCATATTCTCCCTGTATCTTAAAGGAGAACAATATTTTGGCAATGTGTCGAAGAAGGTTCTTTCGTTTCTGGTGCACAATTTACAACGTTATTCACAAGAAATCACCCGTTTATTTACATAGAAAACTTATCTCTAGGTCTAGTATCCATAAGTACGTTACACGTATGATGTTCCAAGATACAAACTCACGCAAACAACTCGATCCTTTTCTGTATCAGCTGCGAAAGCCTGGAAGTCCTTGCCCAATGCAATTACATATGCAAAAACGCTTAGAGAACTTAAAATTGTTTTAAGTGCACATTTAATTAATCAGCAAATACTCTTCTACTAGTGAAATGTAACTTTAATATGGTTTTATAGTGTTTTGTAAATATGGCACTTTTCATGTACGTTTTTTATTTTGTCTTTTCTATTTGTGTGTGTGTGTGTGTTTATTAATACATAAATGTATTATCATTGTATGATATGACAAGGGTTAGGTGGAAGAACAGCTATTAACTGAACCTCGCCTGCTGAAATAAAGGAAATTACAAATTAAGGCCTTTAGGCATCTTAGGCTCAGGCCAGGATAGGGTGGGGAAGAGGATGTTGGAAGGTAGCATCCAGGGACTATTTTTGTAGGTACAACTCCATTATTTACCTGGTATAATTGAGGAAATCCCCTGGAATAACCTCAGTCAGGATGGTCGGCCTCTGGGATCGATGTAGGACCTCCCGCATGCTAAGCCAACGCTCTACCACTCAGCAACCAATCTTGTGTGAGGGAAATAAGTACAAGACTAGAGTTTGTAGAATCTAAAGTGAAAATTTGTATGCAGTTTGCAGGTATTTGAAATAGACTTGTATTCGTAAGATATCTCGTTTGACTGATAACATCTTAAGCCGGTGTTTCTCAATCGCTGAGCAGTGACCTGGTACCGGACCCTGATGCTACTCCTATCGGAACCCGACGGGTATCGTGTGTAAAAGGAATATGGTTTTATCAAACAATATTTTATACTCGCCACAGTTTTTGTTGAAAGTAACGCCATGTTGAAATTTCGTGATATGTATTTGTAAATACATTTCTGCTTCAACCAACTTTTTTTGCTTTTGGGGATAAAGTATTTTTTTTATCTGGTTCATATAGAGTTCTAACTTGTCGTATCTTAATACCTTATGGTTCATTTGAAAATGTATACAAAATAACATTAATTACTTGTGACACAAAACAGAAGAAGAAGAAACAACAAATAACTTCCGATAATGTTGTGTCACTGGCAACACAGTCTGTTGATAGGAATACGGAAACTACGTCAAATCTCTTGGTACACACAGATTCACACAAAATGTCAGATTGATTGCACAATATGACATCCGAAGCAATATTCGATACAAATTTCAAATGAACCTTTTATGCGTTCTATTTCCCAGATTGCCAACTTCGGGCTTAATTTTTCCCTATTTATTTCTATGAATGTTAATATACATTTTTATCATAAACATATTAAAAATACCTTTACTATCAACATCAGAAACATATTAAAATACCCCTACTGTGAACATCAAAAACATGTTAAAAATACCCTTACTGTGAACAGAGCAGGAATATATACTAGCTTCTGCCTGGTGAAAATACTATTTCATCAGGTGTAATTCAGGGTGTCTACCACCCTAGAAAACTTGGAATACTCAGGGAATTTTATAAATGTGGAAAAATCAAGGAAATTTATAATTTATGAGGTGGACCTATCCACAGTTGGTAAGAGCACTGCCCGATGAAGGCAGATATCGTGGATTCGTTTCTCACCACTGACCAGGCTTTTTCAATATGTTTAAATCCTCGATTTTAAAGAAGTTTTCATTTTTTTTTACTTGTGAAATACCAATAATGTACAAGATGCTTGGTGGTGGGATTAAAACAAAATGTCATTGAGAATTATTTACATGTTCCACTATACTAAGGACTCAGGGAATTTTGAAGAAAAATATCATGGAAAACCTTGAAAACTCAGGGAATTTCAAGTCACAAAAATTAGTAGATACCATGTTAATTGCTTTACACGATTTTACCGAGCCGTGACTTTTGAAAGTTTAAGAAACATTTTTTTAAGCGACAACAAATAATGATAACAACTACGAACACATATTTTCACAAAAGAAATATAAAAGACAGTCATCAATCTAGGTTGTAATCTAGGTTTGGAACTTGTGATGCCTTACAAATTTCACTCACTACTAGAAAATAATGATACGATATGGAATTCTATTGTATAAACGCCAATTAACAAAAGTCATAGGTATAATCTCATTAGTTGCAGTCATGGCTATTTATAGTTAATAATCTACAACCTCTCTCTCAAAAATAGAGAAAATTGTGTTGATGAAATATAAATTTATATCATTTTTGAAGTTTATAAAACATATTTTGATATTGTAATTTATCAGAGAATATATTTTAGGCTCGTTTACCTGCGCAAGCTACACCTCTCTTATAGAGAGACATGTAATATGCTTTTATATTAAAATTATTGCTATTTATAATATTTGTACACTCCTGTCATATTTTCAGCACAATATTTTCTTTACTAGTTTCTTAAAGTATATTCTAACTACCTATTTCTGTTATCTGATGCTTTTTTTTTGCAATTTCCCCCAACTATTACATCTGTAACTTATGTATAACCATGGTCAAGGTCTCATCTTGTATTAGTTCAAGCCCAGGGGAAGTTCCTTCGAAGGAACCAAAAGCTCTTTATGTTCATTTTCACGTGACCCCTTTGCTTCCCGCTAGTTGCGGCCCTGCCATGATACGCAAAATAGCTGCTCAATTCAAAGTATTTACAATGAAGTTGCATGTAATTAGACATAATAATTTTTGTGAAAAAGAACAAACACGATTCGACGTTTCAAAACGAACTGGATGCATCTTCAAGAACCATCAGGTAAAAAGATAATAAAAAGACGGAAAAGGGATTTTTGCTACTCAAGATTTGCGTTGATTTCTTACATTCTTAACACAAGTTAACTTACTCAATTTTATCCTTAAGCCTTTTATATAAACCAGATCTGCAGACTTTTTATATTTTTATCTGCATTTATTAGATTTTATATTCAACAGTTGGCGTCGCATGAAGGTTAAAAAATAAACACAATATTTACGAGCTTCATTAACATATTTGCTGTTTTCTTTTCAAAGGTTCCTTCCACTGTTCGAACGGACGGTGCATCAACTCTGCGTTTCGCTGTGACAAGCAAGATGACTGCGGTGATATGTCTGATGAACTGGACTGCCCAGGAAATTGTCATTACTACATGGCCAGCAGTGGTGACGTGGTTGAATCTCCTAATTATCCTCATAAATATAACCCATTGGCAGACTGCAAATGGACACTTGAAGGACCTCAAGGGCATAACATCGTTCTGCAGGTAACTAATAATTATTGTTTACATAACAATGTATAAGAATACTGTTGATAGGAAAGAAATATATAAAAAGATAATTTATTTGTACTAATTTAGTCTGTCGGTGACTTTGTTAAATGTTTCTATACTTTGCTGACGATATAACTTTTGTTCAGGACTAGAAGAGCAGATAAAATCACTAACAATACAAGGTCAAAATGAGAAACAGATAATATGTTACAGTTTCGACTTTCTATCAGCGTCTTCCTCAGACGAAACGATGCGTTTAGTCTCAGGAACACGAAACTGTAATATGTTGTCTGTTTTAATCTTTTTGACCTTGCCAGCGATCTGTTTTAGTTAAATCAATATTGTTATATCAAGAATATTTTATAGTGAATATTGCTAATGAAGCAATTAGTATGAATATTTATGATTGGTAGACAGTACGTGGAAATATATATTAGCTACAGAAGACAATGATCCACAGATTATGGTAAGATACTAGAAGTAATTCTGTACTTTTTTTAAAATCGTAAGCGATGTTGAATATGTGTCATTATTTCCATTAATAACAGCAAAAGTTTGTGAATCGAATATGTATATGTATTAAGAAATGTTGTATGTTGATGCTGATCAACGATTATGTGCTAAAATATGAGAGTAGCTGGTTCAAGTACGGTACTTAAACAATTGCGATAATGTAAAGGCTAATGAAGATATAAGTAATTATAATCATTTATTAGCAACCCACTTGTCTAGTATTGACTTCTCGAAGAATACAGATTTCATCTAAGACTGAACAAGTGTTACATCATTAAAGAGAAACTAAACTAAATAAAAATGCCGGATTTGCACAGAAGTAATTATTTAATATGTTGCAGAAAGGGTATAAAGAAACGCAACATAGATATTTATTTTCATGAAATCTCCATCATTCTCACCACCATTTATGCTCACCTTAACGTCTCGGATTTGCCAGCACTCTCAGATGTTCGCTTCGCCCTCACCATCACTCACTTTCAAGCTCAGGTTTCAACCATCGCCCTCACGATGCAACCTGCCCCTCACTCTGACTCTGACCTCACAAGGTGAGTATGAGGTCCGTCATCATGAAGTCTGGCCTCATGAAATAGAACAGGCTGTTTGAAATTGAATCCGAAATTTCATCTATAGATAGACGATAATGCTGATAAAAGAGTTCTTCCGAAGAAGGTATTGTACCTAAGATGAATCGATAGCGGTTTATCATTGCCTTCCAGCGGATGGGGATGGCGTTTTAAAGACGTATCCTACAATTTAAAGTTAATTCCAAATAACTATCGGGTTCAAGGTATCCCACAGAGTATCAAACTTGAACTTCTTTACTACATGGTAACGAGCGAAATCATTCGTTCAATAATAGTACCTACAAAACTAAACCCTTGCCGACTACCTTGCAATACCCTCTCCCGGCCTGATCCTGAGATGCCTAAAGGCCATCAACAAATTCAAATTAGAAGACAAACCTTCTTACTTATGCTTCATTGTGTTTGTTTTAAAAAGTGTTTGTGTATATTGATTTAACTGAAATTGTTAACTAATATAAATATTCATTCTTTCTTCCCTGACTTTTATAGTTTTCCGAATTTGAAACCGAGAAGAGCTTTGACACAGTTCAAATCTTGGTGGGCGGACGAACAGAGGACAAGGCTGTTAATTTGGCAACACTGTCAGGCAAACAGGATCTCAGTAATCAACTTTATGTATCAGCTTCGAATTTCATGATTATAAAGTTTAGTACAGATGGTTCCGTCGAAAGAAAAGGATTCAGGTAACTATTTGTATATAATATTTAGTTCAATAAAACATTAATTATAACAGTTCCTTATGAAACCATATCTTTATATCCTTCTGAAAAGCGAATTTAGAAACTTTTTTTTTTCTTTACCGAGTCACTTTGATATACTCAGAAGGGCAAGTGTATATAAAACAAATCTAATTCTGTGCTCAATAGTATCGATGCTTCATTACGCTCCTTAGCTAATCACACATTAAGCTAAGAATGTCTGATGAGGCTCTAGAAGATTTTCGCTTCTAAACCTAAGAGCTTCTTCAGGCACATAAAGAAGCTCTTTATTCGTCTGAAGAAGCCCTTAGGTTAAGGAGTGAAAAGCGTTACGTATTGAAACATCGGAATTACTGAGGACAGAATTACAACGGGAGTTCTGTTTTCGATTTTTTCTTTAGTTTTGGAATGTAATTACCCCAGTAGCACACATATTTTCAACGTTGATTTTAGGTTTATTTCGTTGATTAACCGTTATCGATAAAAAACAATTAGTTTATTTCTAAACTATATTGCAGCAAAGACGTCATTGCGTTGATAAGACGTTAATACAACGTGTATTCAATATGTTAAGTCGGATCTATTGGGACCGAGGCCGGTCCGGGATAACGAAAATCCGGGTTACCTTGATATTGTGGCGAAAAATCGGTAAAGAAAAACATAACTAATATATAGAATCTCCTTTTAATGAAAAAAGATACTGTACTTACAGTATACATTTATGGATACACAGCAAAACACATTGAAAAGTGTATATATTCGATAGAAACACATTAGAGAGAGAAGCAAAGTGAAATATTTTTTTACAAGTTGTAGTAATTTCCGTCCGGGTTATCCGAATTAAAGGGGGCCAGCTTAACGGGGTTGTTTGTACTGATTGTTCAAAAAAAAATTATAATTAAAAACTCACTGAATAACACAAACTAATTTTTATGTTTTCATGTGCACGTTGAAAACAGATTGAATTTTAAACTATATTTCAACGAAGATAGAATGTCGTTGATAGGGCGTTAATGTGACGTACTTTCAACTTTCTTTTATACTATGTTGTATATTTAGTTTCACACGTGTATTTTTAATTTAATTACATAAGCATTATAATTAAAAGCAAATACAATGAAATTAACTACATTTTTCACGCTCTCATTTGCATGTTGAAAACAGATTGAATTTTAAACTATATTTCAACGAATATTTAATGTCGTTAATAGGGCGTTAATGTGAAGTGTTTTCAGTTATGCGTTTATATGCGTTTTTCTAAGGCGACATATTACACTTATTGAGAAATACAAATTTAAAAGTGCAGCGATGGTCAAAGTGTCAAAGAAAAAAATGCGCATAACAAAGAAAGAAGGAAAGTATTCTTTATTCTTATTCTTACATGATGGTGAACGACGCATAGTAACTCCATTCTAGACTGCGTGTTAATACAGATACCGCAAAAGAGTAGTGGATTCTCAAGATGGATTCATGGATGAGTGGTCAACGTGTTGAGCTACCAACGACGAGTGCAGAACGGACCGGCTTCGAATTCCACAGCAGCGGATGGATAATTTACTGTTGGAAAATTAACACCGTATATTAGGATGAAAGCAATGGATAAAATGAAACTAAATGTGTATATAGCAATAGACAGCATTCATGCTTTGTTTTGGCCAACTGAACCTCAAAGTTAACACAGCATCGTTAAAAGTGACGTAATATCCTTACAAGTAATGGTGTTTCATGTTGTCATAGTAATACCATATAGAATTTCGGAAGTGCAGTCGTATGGACGTTTACAAAAATCTCTTTTTGTTTTCTCTTTAGGGCATCTTGGAAAACAGAGCCACAGACCTGCGGAGGAATATTAAGAGCAACACCCCAACCTCAAGTACTGACTTCTCCTAGCTATCCACAAAATTATCCGGGTGGACTTGAATGTTTGTACATTATTACAGCTCAAATTGGAAGGATAATGACATTAGAGGTTAGTACGGGTGTATTTCTTTTCAGCAAGTATTGGTGTTCAATCTTTCCCAAGGTAACTACGTCACTGAGTATGAGTATTCTAATTTGGGAAAGACGTTGGTTTTCGCTGCACTTTGTGGCAACACAAATTCGATGTTATGATTCGTCTCGCCAACTACTTGGACAGAGAAAACCAGTTGAGATAGTACTTTGTGTTTTTTTATTAATATGTTTTTATTATGAAAGGTTCGGTACAGAAAATCTTAACGGAAGTAGCGTCACCTGATCATACTGCCATCTATGAGCTATGTGCTCGTGTACGTGATGACGATAGAGAACCTATCGAAAGTATTAGCTGGCAGCTGCCTGCCTAGCGTAGGTAGTACAGCGGTGAATCGCTAGCCGGAAGGCTTCATGCTTCATGCTAAGAATGTGTTAGCGAGCGCAGTGGGTATTTAGTGGGCAGATTAGAATTTTTTCATAACTGCTCTATTTCGCTTTTTTTTCTGCATATCACACACGCATTATGGACATTTAATGTCAAGCAAGTATTAGTTAGTGCAGGTGGGTTAATGGTCAGGCTAGGCATTTTTAATCCGTGTACACGATGCAAAAATAATTCACTTGTTGTCCTAATGTAACTTCCGTTATGATTTTCTGCACCGAGTCGCTGCTCAGCTATTACCTTGGTTCGGTTCAAATCTTGTAATAAAATTTTCATCAACTTCCCGTGTATCTAATCAACCTGAGACTATTTACACTTATGTGCGCCTGATGACAATGCAAAATTTTAACTTTTAAAAGTTTTGAAAACAAAAATTTCGAATTTCATTTTTTAAGACCTTTAGGCAACTTTGGCTCAGGACGAGTGGATGATAATGAGAGAATAGGTGGAACGAAGAAAGTGAGAGGAAACGAGAGAATCCCGAGAAAACCCACGCACACGGTGTTTGGCCACATGGTACGAGCCGGGATAAAACTGACGACTCCACACACCAGAGGTGAGCGCTCCACTGCTGAGCCACCGCGGCCCACCTTTTTGAAATTCAAGATGGCCGCAGCTCTGTTTGTGACAACTGTGTATTTTGTGGCATAAACGCCCCCTGGCAGTTTCTGGATATTCAAGGAAAATTAATAAAAAACTAAAAAAATGATTATACTAAAAAGAGTTAAATAAAAGATAAAAAACATTTACAATATCAATTTTATCAAAATTAAATTAAAAAGTAAAAAAAAAAAAAAGATATCTGTAAGTTATAAGAATTATGACCAAAAACTAAGCTCTTACAAAATATTCATGATAATATAAATATTACGTAATAATAGCTACGAGAATTTGCGATGAGCACTCTACGCTTTTATTTTCAGTCATGAACGCTATATCATAAGTTTAATTTCATTACCTGTAGTCTCGGGAATGTTCCTAAAAAAGGAACACGTTTAAAAAGGTTCAGTTCCTTATCATTACTAGGAACCTTGGAGTTCAGTTCAAATTCTTGAATTGAAAAAGTAACGTATTAC
>JAGDQP010008982.1:0-26676 GCA_022664845.1 Lepisma saccharinum
GTGCTAATGCCGAGATGGGACCTTCGGCTTTATGACTCAGGCGCTACTCGTTATTATTAATAATGCAATGATACTTGCAGAATTCCTTAACTATTGCTTTCATTTTTCTCTCTCTCATTATTTTTAAACTCAAAATTGGCATTTTTTCTAAGTCACAGCACTAATAATATGTAAAAAGAATAGTAGCAACATAATACCAAGCAACTAAACAGTTTTTCAATACTTTCTTACAACAAATTTGTGTTTCTGTAGAAACAAGCTTACAAAAAGTTGAATGATATCCTCTTGCTAAATACATACGTGAATAGAAAACAAAAACGATTTAATATCGGCTCAAGGGCACTTAATACCAACAAACATATAACATCAGATAGTTTACGGGAGAATATAGTACCAAGCAACACTTAGCTCTTCTTCATTTTCTGTGCTTCAAGACGCACAATTCCGGTCCGGAATATACTCGGGATCTTCATTTGAACAACTAATGTCGGATATATCCTCCTGGAACTCATAACGAAGATCCCTGTTACGTAGGGCCATGTTGCATCATGTGACCAAATGTTGCCCAGCATTATTTTCCACCAACATGAAGCGACTGAAATCAAAGATGCAATGCAATGCAAGTTATTTTTTCGTCCAGCTGTTGAAGGAATAAACAACTACTACAAATTAATTTGTGAATCTGCACAATTTCTACCTACAGAGGTGGCCAAATCATTTTTTAACAAAATGTGGCTTGGCACTGTCTCCACCCGACCCCTTCAACTTTTCTACTACTCGCACACCAGCGTCAACATTCAGGGATCAGAGTTTCAAAGTCAACTTTCTGAGAAACTAGGGGTGTACAAAAAAAATTGAAAGGTGTACAAAATTGTACAAAATTTGTACAAAATTATCCACTTGTTAAAATCCCAATTTGACGATTCCGCACTCCAGCGTCAACTTGGAGTGCGGAATTTGAAAGTTGATTTTCTGAGAAACTAGGGTGTACAATCTTTTTGAAAGGTGTATAAAAATGTACAAAATTTGTACAACATTATGTAGTTAAAATCCGATTTTGACTATTCCGCACTCAAAGTTGACGCTTAGGTCAGAATTTAAAAGTCGATTTTCTGAGAAACTAGTTGTGTACAACTTTTTTGAAAGATGTAAAAAATGTACAAAATTATGCACTAGTTAAAATCCTAATTTGACGATTCCGCCTCCAAGTTGACGGGTCCCTCTCCGAGTACTGGAGGTAGGATTTGTTTCTATTGGCGCACAATTTCAGAATCTAGTTTTCGTCCTACCTTGTGATCTTCGAGGTTCTTGCAACCAGGGTGAAATTTCTTGAAACATGTAGTTGCTGTGCGGTGATCAACTGCTTCTTCACCTTTTGTACGAGGAATGTTTTGGGTTGCTTCCGCGGCGTTATGGCCCAGTTCGAAATTGATCCATATTGGACGATGTTGCTTGTTAATTTTCTCATGACACCTCACACACTTAAAGAAGCGTACAGCGTTTCACAGCACTAACTATTACGAAAGTTAATCGTTCCAGTGGGAGCCTTCGACACCTTGAACTATTTCGAACATGTGACATATGCGCCGCAGATGAGACACGTAGGTAAATATTGAAAAGCTACATGACTCCCCTTCGTACAATTTGTAACGGTATCAATAGACAAGTATCCTGTGATCTGAACTATGTTCGAGCTTTGACTAAAGTGGAAATACGTACGTTGCCCGGTCGTGGGTTTACCTATTCTTCAATGATATTGGCTGATGACATAATCTCCAGATGCCTCACTTGTTCCCTAGAACTTTGGCCTGCACTAGGAGGGGCTACATTTGAGCTTTTGGCAATAAACCCAGAGTATTCACTCTGGGAATTGACCATGCGTTAATACACAAAACCAGAAGGTAAAATAAACTGACGATCATATGTTTAATAGATGTTTATTAATCCTTTAAAATAACAGAAAACTTCTCCCTCTCAATTTTTTTTTTTGCTAGTGGCTGCAAGCAGCTGCTAGCACCCTCCAGACGGCTATACCATCTATATCGGGAAGGGGATTTAGAAGAGGTAGGAGGATAGGAAATAGGGATGGGCTGAGAGCAGTTACTTTATTTTATTATCCTTTATTTATTTTCAATCAATAAACTGGGCCATTATGAGCATTCGCTCATGATCATGTAGATAGGTTATATCTAATGATAACAGGATGTGCGATGATGGTGAAATGAAATACACATTACAACACTAGACACATATAAGACAAGTGATTGATAATCTTCTGCCCAGGGGCAACTCTGGGCGTAATGGAAAACGGATGAAGTCCTATTAGTTTGACATGGTTATTGTGCTATAATGAGAATGCGTCATGAGCGTCAATGGATGAATATGTTAGGTTGTGATGGTAGTTGCTTGACTGCGGTTTCTATGGGGCTGGTATGAAAATGGACGTAAGGGCCAGAGTAGGTAGCATGGAAATTGAGATGGAAGGTTGTTCGAATTGCGTATTGGATTTGAGAGAGGACATGTGGTCGTTGTAGTGGATATAGGTTCTGAAGAGTAATGGTAAAAAACGTAAGAAGCTGTTCGAGGGTGATGGGTTGGAATGCTGAAGCTGGAGGTGTAGTGGGTTGTTGCTCTGTTGGTCGGATTGGTACGATGAATTCTGGCTTAATGGAGTCTCCTGTCGGTCTGCCCTTACATTTGTAACTTAATGTCGGGTATTGTGCTCCACAGGTACTGCATTTTGGTGGCCTTTGCAAGTTGGTACAGTCTTTTGTATGATGTGGGCCGGTGCAATGTCCACATTTACTTTCATTAGGACAGTTGATAGTGTGATGAGCGTTGTATAGCTGACAGCGTTCACAGCGGAGTGGCAGCGTTGGTGGTGAATGCGACGATTCGACTCTGTATCTTCTCCTGTATATGTATGCTCCATTGGATAGAAAGAAGGTCGTTAATAGTCTGCTGATGATGAGTGAGGACTCGAACCATGTAGCTAGGTGTTACCAAAGAAGTTTTGATTCTAAGGCATTTGGTGATTGTAAGTCCTTCCAGTTTGAGCTCTTCCTCGGCTTCTTCATTGGTGATATCAGGATTTACACCTCTGATGGCAACTGACAATGTAGGTGATTTACGTGGTGGTGGTTGTTGTCGCAATGGTTTACTGTCCAGTCTAGTCATGGTAACTGTTTTCCCCAAAATCTCAAAGCTGTGTTTGTTGCGGATAGTAGTAGCCAAGTGAGGATTTGGAGTCTGAATGATAATTCCATTGCGAGTAGGAATGATTCTTGTGATTTTCTCTCGAGATGTATATTTAAGGCATTGATGAAGTTGTTTCGGGTTGCTGAACTTTGGATCGAGTTGGATAGCAGGAAGGAATGTGTTGTGACTGCTCTTGATAATGAGAGTTCTTGATTTCCAATATCCATTGAAAGGTCCGATTCTGATTCAGAGTCACTAATGGTGTGGGTCCTTTTGCTAGGCGGTAACTGTTACGATGATTGTCCAGATCTGCTAGCTGATGGAGAGCGTGAACGTACAGATAATGCGCCGGTAGCTTTTCTAAGTAACTTCTCTGCTTAAGAATGGTGCCTGTTGGTGAATATGACGGTAGATCGTTATAAGGTGGCGGTCTATGAATAATAGGTGGTAGATGACGTCCAGAAGTTCCAAGTCGTTTATTCTCTTTCATGAGGAGGGTTAGAATGAACACAGATGAAATAGGATCAAGAGTCTTGTCTGTCAGTGATGATTAGATAGTTATCAGTCTGTGCGATGACTACTGTCTTTAACTCGTACCCTCCGACACTGAAAAATGCCGTCAGTCCTAGAGTGGCTGTATGCTCACTAATCTTTCCTGTGCGTCTGCTACACAGGGTCCTCGCTGTTAAGTTAACAAATCCACAGCTAGGCTAGGTTTAAGTGAAACAAAATCTGGATATTTTGGCTCTGCTAACAAAGCGTTTGGACCGAAACACCAGTTTGGTAATCCTGTCCCTCTCAAAATCATCATTCCTTTTTTACACAAGTAAGTACCAAACACAACTTAGTTTGTTAACATGTGTGATCTAAATGATTACATAAAAAGTTTGCTTCATATTTCAGCTTTTAAACTGAACTCTATAAAGAATATTCAAACCCCATTAAACATTGAAACTGATAAATACACAAATATTTAGAATGACAACTTATCATCTCTTCCGGTTATAATATGGTGCTACCATCTATAGATCGTAAAGTCAGCACTTGCTTAGAACATTACCAAACAGAATCATCTCTAGTATTGACACTTTATGGTCTTCAACGTAACCAAACTTGCTCTTCGATTACTGCCCATAAGATATACTTTAGCTTGTTTCCGTTTAGGTTTGGTTAGAACTTTAACATTATATTAAATCCTTTGTAACGTAACATTTAATCACTACAGATTAAATTGAAATTAAATAAAATTTCTAACTGTTACATTACACATTACTTCTGTTGTGTCAATTTCCAGTATGGAAGGAGTCACAAATATCCAATTTAATGCAATAGCTAATATACTGGCATCTCATCCAGCAGCCAGGACTTCCTAGATACGTACACACCTCTACTAAATGTACGTTTGTTGCTGCACTTCCAACTGAAGTGTTAATTTCTCAGTTTCTAATTATTTTTACCTTAAAATAGTTGTTCTTTCCAAGACCAATGATTCAGTGTAAAATAGCTTTCCAGCTGTATCTGGGATTATGTTTAATACGTAAGTAAATAAATAAACATAATTTTTATTAATACCAATTATAACATACTGGATGACAAAGTGTTCTGAAATACGATCAACATGAAATTCGTATGCCAAATCAAGAATTGAATAAACTTAGTTCCGAAACTTTTTTTAAAATCTCAAATTTTCTAAGAATATGATATAATTAATAGTTTATCTAACGAAGTACAAATTTTGGGATAACGCAACTTTTCGCTTTAATTTTGAACACAATAAATATTTATTAGCAATATTTATAATTTCAATTTTTTAACAAAAACTTGATTAGATTTGTCTTGCCAAATCTTGGTTTTATACATTCCCATCATTTGTTACTTCTGATATACGGCTGATATGTATTGCTTAATATTACATAGTTTCAAAACAGCTTATATCAAGAACGGCAGACTGGGATCTATATAAAATTCCAATATCTTTTGCGGCTTTTCCTGATGAGTTCTATTGTAAAAGTAGATTCAAATAGTACCAACACAAGGTTTGGGGTTTGGCATAGTTAGTGCCAAAAGTCTGTACTCAGTCTTAAAATTCCTTCTCCAAATACCTTTGGAATGGATAGGCCGACTAGAGTACAGTCTACTATAACTTAAAGAAATTCACATTATTTTTAAGTTACAGGAAACCGTACGCAATTCGCCTTATTCCCTCTAAAGGAATTTTACGACTACGTTTAAACTTTTGACACTGACTGTACATGTTTAATCTGTAATCGGTGTAATGTAAAACTGTGCAATTGCTTGTTATCATGAATCCAACAGGGTTCAAGTTGGAACTATATCGATAATCATGACTGACATTTTTCAACATTCACAGTCAGTATCGCCGGAGTCATGACTCAGATGACGAAACAAGTAAGTTTCTGCTGAGATTATGGTGACCAACTTCCCGTATTTCCCGAAAAATCCCGTATTTTAGCTATTTTTGGGAAATCATCCCAGTTCACGTATTGTTCTTCAAGCACTCCCGTATTTTTCACAATCAATCATTGTCGTTGATATGTCAATGTATATTATAACCGCCAAATACAATTTGACACTAATATCGATAGTTTGGAACTTTCTAATCGATACAAATCTGTTTCATCCAACAAATATAAATACTTAGATAAATTATATTAAATATTTTAATGTGCTATAATTTAAATTGTTATTGATATATTTTAAATTTAAATAGCATATCAATTAATTTAGGAGTCCCGTTCCAAAATTTCGATAAAATGTTTCCGTATTGTCATGTTTAAAAGTTGGTCAGCCTAGCTAGAACACCGCTTTAAACCACCATTTTTATACACGGAGAAAAAAAGTCACTGAACGTTCAGTTGCAGGCAGTAAATGTTCAGTTCCAGATGAACCTGCCGAACGTACGGCTATGGCAACTGACTATATTTAGTTAAAGATATTTAGTGAATGGAAACAATATGTTCAGTATCCAGTGTACCAGATGTTATAGTGTCTGTTACTGGACGCATATACTAAAACAGTATTGACTAGCGAAAAAAAAGAGAGATCTGGAGTGGGATTCAAACTCACGACCTTGCTTGTTCACCCTGTTGTCCAACACTCTATCCCTGCTCCACCGTTTCTTCTGTTGAACGTAGGACATGTTACTAGTTCTTTAATGTTACGAAAACAGTTCCTGGAGTAAAGACATTTATGTAGACTTTTATTGAGGCGGTCTATGGAAAATGGGCATATAGGTACTAGAAGTGTGAAGAATATATGCTGAAAATTTGAATACGATACGTCAAACACATTGGTTGATACACCTGTTTGAGCTCGCGCTTGCGAGTTAGTTTTAGGTAGGAGAAGCTCGTTACTTGAGTTTCTGGCGTTTGCTAAAGCGCCTAGACGTTAACATCATCATGAAGTGTAGAAGCGGTGGTGAAAATAGTGAATTTGCTGGAAAGAAAACATACATGGAGCGGAAAAATAAGAAATGGTAAGAAATTAAGCAGAAGAAAGTTGTGTTGATGATCTTAAAATTCTGCAGCTGGTGTGCTAAGTCCCATGGTGTTGATGTTTTATATGTGTTTCCAGTGCATGGGCATTCTTTTTCTCAGTGTGATCGTAATTTTGGTCTTATTAGGAAACACACAAGCAAAAAAGAAGTTATAAGAACAGCCAAGCCGTACCTTACTGCTATGCTGTGCTGCAGACAAACCCCCAGGCCATTTAACGTTATTATGGAAAAGGATTTATTAAAACATTGGCAGAAAGGTCTAGCACATTTGTTCCTGCCTAAATCTGTATCTCCAGTTCATCAGTTTACGATCATGAAGTATGACGTAATCAAAATCCAAGCTAATGTAGCTGCAGAGATGTTCAAGTATGAAGTATGTTGAAATCAAAATCAAAGCAGAGATGTTCAAAACAAAGTAAGAATAAAATACAAGACAATAAGCAATACAATGTGTATTTTCGTACATTGAAATACATACCGTTACTTCTATAGTTTTTTTTTATTATTCTAGCCCAAGTTTTTTTACGTTCCATAATGTGTATATGAAAAAAAAGGCACATAACATGTTCCTTCCAACACCTACTTAAAAACTTGATTTATAACGTAACAATTCCTTTAGAAGAGACCAAATTTAATTGTCAATTAATTGTTTCCTTCAACTATGCTTCAGTCTCTTTCAGTTCAACAACGAAAATTTTCTCAGTGATTTTCTGAAAATCACATTTTCTGGTATATGCCTTTTTTTTCCTTAGACCGCCTCAATTATTCGAAACTTGGAAATTGGATCCTGAGTTTGATGATCTATGAAGAAAACTGATTCGTGATTTTACTGAAGTGAGACACCTCAAGAGTATTATAATGACATTTACTGTTCGAGTCGACGACATTTCTCAAACTCAGTGCATTTTACTGTTAATGTTTAGTAACAACATAATACAATAGTAACAAGCACCAGACATGTTTTGTTGGAGTTCAATCAAACATCGCTCATTTCTTGGTACTATATTGTTCAGTATCTGTTGCCCTATGTTTAGTTGCGATAGGTATAACCCATTTTACTATTTGTGTTTCGCTGTATGTACCATACAAGTTGGCTCTTGTACAGTTCGTAGTATCAGATGTTTTGTTGACGCTAGCAGAAAACCCTTAACTGGATCTGTTTAGTTGGATCGATTTTTCTCCGTGTAGATATTTAGTTCTGTAGTATTTAAGGTACTACTCATGGTGCTCCCGAAATAATTTTCGTAAACATTTTAATTAAGGTAACATACTAGAGCGGTTATCGCAGCCGCTATATATTTGTTCCATTTCTTTTTTCTCATAGCACATCAAGTTGAAGTAGGAAATTCCGTTACAGAATATACTCACTTTTTAGGTTTTTATTTAGAAGCTTGACTACGGAGAAAGAATATTCCTATTTATGAAAAGAGCCAGAAGAAATGGAGATAAAAACGGAATAATGAAACTTTCTACAGGCACCTAACACTGCCTAATCTTACATTTGAAACCTTCATCTATCCCCTCTTCTCTTGATTCTTACAAAAAGAAAAGCATGGAAACACTGTTTAAAAAAGAAAAGCGACAGTGAGCCTTGCAGAAAGAAGACCTCCCGAAAGCAATAGAGTCACCTAAAACTTCAAAGGCGTGACACACAACGATTTTTTTCCTTTCTTCTTCATTATTTTTTCTTTCTTTATTCGTTGTCCTCCTTCTCTTATCCCTTTACACTGTCTTTATCTCTCGTGTTCCACGTGTACAGTAAATCCCACGGGAAGCATAATTCGATTCGTGGTCCACTTGAAAATCGAGGACGTAGAAGAGAAATGGAAGTGGGACAGAAGAAACCCTTTCGTGGTGTTGGAAAAGCAAAGAGAGGATCGGTCAGAGACGTTAGAAAGAACATGAATATATATATATAAAGCAAAATAATTTTTTGGTTTAAATTTAGGGCTACCTAAATTTTTGTGTACCTTTAATTATGTTCTTGTTATTCGTGGCCCTCCACAATGGTTTACAAATCGTATTTGCAGTAGCGACTAGTACAGGCGCGCCAAATTTTAGTTTTTTTTTTTTGTTAAATCTTTAATCCGGATGAAAACGTTCTGGAACGAATGCGTATAGTGTACAAACACTGTAATGGAACTTGTAGCGGCAAGTCGCACATTAGTGGATATGAAGTTCAAGTAAACAGTAATTCGAAATTGATATGCCTCATCATTGATCAAATATGGCAAATAATACAAAAACTGCAAAGAAAAGATGAAGGATTGAACAGATCCGCTAAAAATTAACAGGAATTATTTTGTAATTATTTATACGTAAAAATATCACTGTGTAAGAGGCGGTGTTCTGTAATAGTAACAACTTGTATTATAAAGTGATCAAGATTTGTCGTGTTCTTTTAACTGTATGAATTGTTCCCAGAGCAGGACATATTCAGTAGCTTGTTTGGTAACTATTCGTTGACACTTCTTTGTTTCGAAGAACAGCATATTTTAGTAAGAAACCATATTAAACTTTATTAGAATATGAAAAAATTAAATTTCTATATTTGAAACAGAAAGTATTCGCATACAATTAATTCACTCTGACTTCGATACTGAGCAAAGGACATCAAAAGCATTTAGTAAGTTCATAAGCCCTTCATTCTGTAAGTGCTTTCGGGGGGTAAATTGATTCGCTCCTCACCTTTAATAGGGGTTTCCGGTTTCGATCATGGTTATTATTCCCCGAACAAGTCGGGTCTGTTTAAGATGATTCACACTTGATTTCATTCGTGACTGAGTAAGTTCAGCCTGAAATGTGGCTCAAGAGGGTCCTACTGGAATAAATTGAGAACGTGGTGGGGACAGATTAAATGTGATATTTCGGAATCTACGTTAAAATGTAGATCTCGTCCTTAAGGCGTCATCCCCATCCTATGGTACGCAGTTTAAAACCATCATCGCTTCACTATTTTCAGTATTGTAGGCCTATCTAGATAAATGTTATAACAAAAATATAGGTCTCAATTCCGTTTGAGTTCCGCTGTATGCAATTACTGTTTCTATTACGCAACGAACTCAATGACTTAAATGCTTTTTACAACATAACGGGTTTCTCAAAACAAAAGTGCCTCAGCGAATACTCACTATACGCCTCGGACTTAACACCCATAAAATACTTCAATAAAGCAATTTAATTCCAGATCCGTAAGGCCGGTTACTGAATTTTTAAATGCATATTCCATCTTCGAAAAGCTTAATTTTTAATATGCAGGAAGTATACTCTCTGAATTCTGAAGGAAAGCTTTGATCATTCTAACAGAAAACTCAAGTATCCAATAATAATAATAATAATAATATATTGTATATCTTTGAATACATTCGACGTCTCGTAGGCTGATAGTGGATCGTTACCATTCAGGGATCTTTACAGACTTATGATTATTCATATTTATAACAGGTTCGCTTTGCACCGGGTTAACGTTAACCAAGATCATTCATAAGCTATAACTGAAGCAAAGATCACAGGAGCGTCCTATTAGCATTAATGAGCAGTCTCCAACCCACAGTAAACGTAAAATAACCTCTCTATATCCCTTCGACCGACGAGGCGTCTCCGAAGCGCAATGGTTCAAGTCATTTGACGTTTAATCTGCTGTGTCTATGTAACCAGGTTGCCACAAGTTTCCACCCTTACTTTATGAGATTCAAAGCAAACAAATTTTAAGTTGAAATCTTTCACATTGTTCCAAAATCATCGCAATGTAAACGGATATCAATGTTACGGATTTCCACTTAAAGACTTATGGCAGACCACTGCAATAAATAATCATTCAAAATATTTTAAAGTCCGTAGAAAGTTTTCTGAAAAATTACAAGTCCCATGCAGCATAATTTTAAAGTTAAAACTGTCTCCGAAAATTACAAGTTCCAACGAACATAGAAAAATGCAGCTAATTTCAAAGTTAAATTCGTTTCTCAAGGCTTAAAAATAATGACTAGCAGCATTCTCCCCCATCTGAACAAGTCGATGAATATATTAGAAATGCCATCCTGAGCTGAAAATCCATAGGGTTTATATACCTCCGGTCGCTAAACCCTGGTGGTAAACGTCCACTACTACACATTTTGCTCCCTCTCTCCAGCCAGGCCGTGTCTTCTCTTAGTCTGCAAACACAATAAAGAAAGCACAAAGAGACAAGGAAATAGCATCTCTATCTCCCGTCGCGCTTGCCCGACTCTCCACTCACTGTCTATTGTCTAGGCAACTTTCACCCTGACCTGAATTTAGTTCAACTTTTCCTGGCTGAGAGCTCTTGTAGTGTTCTTTACAAATTAACATTGGAAATTCTCTGAAAATGCAGCCAAGTTGATTATCGAACATTTCAGATTTTAAACATATTTCATAATACATAATAAAGCTGTTCACACCAAATATATATATATATTTGGGCCCAGAATAACTAACTTAATATTTTACGACGAAAATAGTACACTCAGAATACAATTTAATGATGTACACTACGGTTCAAAAAATCATTGCATACTACGATAGACAAAAACTGTCTGAGTTTTTTCTGCTAAAGTTCATGTCTTCTTGGATTGTCCTAAACAGTAATTTTGGGGTACTACAATGTCCTGGCTACTACCGCTTCCTTTCCTATAGGAGGATAACTGTTCACATAAAAAAGTCATCCCTCAGGTAAGAGGCACGCTTATTCCATAGTTTTCTAACCCTCTAAGGCTTAATCGCAGCGGGGTTTCCCGCCTTGTTCGTTTTAAGTTAATTATTCAAAATTCATTGCAGGTAAACGAAATTTAACTTTCAGGGACCAAAGTTCATTTCGTCCTTCAATAACGGTACAATTAGTTTTAAGAAAATGTTAGTAATAACTTCAGGATTGTGTGCAGACACTTTTGGGATATTATTCTGTCCCAAAAGTGTCTGCACACAATCCTGAGGTTACTGTTAATATTTTATTAAAACTAATTGTACTCATTATTGAAGGACGAAACGAACTTTGTTCCGTGAAAGTTGAGTACTGCTTTGCTGTACTGTAACTTGAATAATTATCGTAAAACGAAAAAGGCGGGGAAACCCACTGGGATTGAGCCTTAAGATAAGTTAAATAAAATACTAAACTTCATTATTTTTAATTGGATTAGGAAATAGATTTTAAGTTACGTATCGTTACTGTGAAATGCAGTAAACAATTACACTAACAAGGTGACCGTCAATATCGTCATGCCGAAACCTACCCTCAAATTTTTCGGACGGGTCGATTACACCAAAATAACACTCCACACAAAATTTGAGGTGCCAACTCGAAGTGCAAATGGGCGAAAAAAAATTGCTGCCATTATATGAATCAGGTCTGCTACACTGGAACAGAGTGCTTTCTGGAGAGAAATGACAGTGCTTACTACGTGGAGAATGCAGAAACGAGGCGAGAGAAAAATGTCTGGGTCGAGAAATGTACTCTATAGTGGTCCTAATTTTGTATTCTCTAATTTTGCGCTAAATTCTTGAAATGTATTTTTTGTTGCTTTCCTTTTCTAAAATCGCATTAGGAATTTTCTGACTGACCTAACCGCTTGTCATTTCTAAACTCCAAATTCAAGAAGTATGGATTAAAAAAATAGGAAAAGTATTATCTTTCATGTAACGTGGGGAGAAAAGAAAAGGTAGCCAAATTTACTGTTGCAGTAACATGCATATGAACTGATGCAATTAATTCTAGATTGCAGCACAGTGGTCGGATACTGGTAAAAAGCAGACAAAAAGCGTTTATTCCGAAACAATGGAAGTTGACGGACGTCTGTCTATCGTTCTATACGTAATTGTCATTTCTAAATCGATTGCAACTACAGCGAAAGTGATTTGATGAATCACTGCTGCAATACGTGCAGTTATACATACAGGGGGTCCAAAAGTGTGGAAACCCTCGCATAAATGTCAAATACTGCAAAATAAAACCAAAAGAACAATGTAGGGGAGTAATAGAGGTGAGGAGAAATTGGGGAGGACACAGAACAATGAAAGCCGCCATCTTGAAATCCACCGTTGTGAATCAGACATACAGTTTGTAAATTGAAAACATAACATGTTGCGCCTGATGTGAATTGGACATCGTTAGCCAGTACGATGTGATGACAGGTGTTAGTTAATGTGCATCCAAGAAGCGGTTACGGGTTCAATGTGCTCTCCATCTAATTGCATGTACAGCTAATAAAAAGAAAGTGTAAAACAAATGTGTGTTTGGCCTTAGGGTACAAAATTAACCTACCCAACCAATGTATCTGTAAAAAGGGAAAATAATCCCTTTGATGGTAAACGCGATGCGTACTATTTACACAATGAATAGAAACCAACAAAGTAGTCAGATGACCAATATTAACGTAACCTAACAAGTAAAGATATGCAGCTATAAATTCCAATAAAAGTAAAAATTTGTAAGTATCTATGGTAGTACTTCTTACCTTGGTGTAATCAAATCATTTGTCATGATTAGTCCAAATCCATTGAATCGTCATCTACGCCATGATCATCAATAGTTGACCGTAGTGGAGACAACATTTGCTTCGCTTCTTCGACCAGTTCAAGTTGAGGAGAAGCAGTCCATTGAGGTCGCAACCCAGTAATAAACGGGTCTGAAGATATCAGAAGGTTGTGAATCACACCCTCGTTAGTTGAAACGCGGGAACACTTGCGACTATTGTGCAGCCTCGAGTGCTTAAAATCTTTATTTCTCGACTCTTGGGCTTGTTCAGACATCCACCCGATTGGCAAGTTGGTTGCGTTGATTAAGGCTTGTCCATGAATTAATATCATATGCAGGGAAGAAGACATGAAATACCAATCATACAAATTAACAAAGAGTTTCGCAGTGTCAATAGAGTATTTATAAAATGTAAAAATCTACAGCTAGACCACAACTAATAACCTGAAGTATCACGTAAAGTCTGGGTATCAAATATCTGTCAACTTCCGTGATGGAAGATACTCGTTCCCAATGTCGGAAAAATCGGCGAGCTGTGTTTCCGTCATTGGTTGTACCTGCTCCTTGTTTGGGCACATCGATAGTGATGCCTAGCTCTTGCTTCAGTTATCGCTGAATGTTTTGTTTTCTTCTGGCCAACATTTCTTTCTGTTCAGGCCTCATCGCACACCATTTTCTGAAATCAAGCCGATAGGAAAGGTGGAGAATAGACTCTATGAATCGAATCCATGCATGGAGGCTGGACATCCCATACTCTACTGCAGATTCAGTACCACTTTGATTCAGGGACGAAGGGCAATCCAAATTACGTACAAGACAATATTCCTTTTCCCTTTGTCAGGTTCAGATAGCTGATCTCGATTGCGATCACATCAACATTACTCATCATGCATTTGCAGTTAGATAGGGCTGAGTCCTCCAGCTGCACTTGAATGCGGCTACTTCCAATGCTCAGCATTTGTACTACTCATGGTCAACTCAATACAACCAATTTTGCAGAGAAGCAAGGATAAGCTTAGACTGCAGAGCTACTAACATCAGCGTATATGTAACTTTTCGGTAACACTAACAAATATATCATATAAAAGATATGACAATGGATTACAAATAAAACTCTTCACTAAACACACTGTATTTGAGTCCAATATACTATCCAACCGCTTTCATCGACCTCAGAAACGATATTACTGGTTTAAACACATCATATTGTTCGGTTCATTTTTTACTGATTTTTCGGCACTTTTATTTGTTCCTCTTTCGATGCATTTTCTGGACAGCGAAACTATTCCTATGTCCTGAAACTCCGGGTTTGGAAGCAGGAAAGATACTTATAATCAAATATCAATACCGATTTCATAGGTGGCGAAGTTGACAAAATCGATTTTTGACCGCTTTTTTCCAGTTTCCTACCACTTTGTGCAGGGCGGTTCCAGAGGTATGGGTGGGAATTTATATCTTTGTAACTACTAGGACAAGAAAGGTGATTGAGGCGTTGTTGGAAAGATGTCGACAGACGAATTCGAACTTGTATTGTTGATACAGATAGCAGAAGAGTTCAAACCCGTATCATTCATCGAGATTGCAGGGGCTGTTCCAGAGGTAGGGCTGGGGGTCCCACAGATAGAGGGCGTCAATATATATATATATTGTAACTACTAAGGCTAGGAAGATAATTGAGACGTCGTTGGAAAGCTCTCGGCAAGACGAGTTAAACCCCGCATCATTTATCCTGATTACAGGGGCGGATCCCCCTTATTTCAGGGTTTCATTAATTGAATTATTAACGCCCTAAACGAGCTGGTTAGCTTTAAAGAACGGAACCTACGGTTTTTGGTAAAGTAGGCTCCGAACCACTCCGTTCATTACACCCCGGTCGGCGTGAATTGAAAGCGTCACTACGCGCAATAAAGGCCAGCGCGCTAAGCTATTGGCTACCCCGAGGTCACCGTTTTTTCAAGGACACACTGCATATAATGACGCTTTAAATTATACTAATTCTGCATGAAACTGAATTTCGGGGTCTTGCAACCTTCGGACCCCATTCATACGCCGATGATTGAAATGTATCTTGATATGTAATGTTCCGTAACCACTAGTTGGTTCAATTTGCGATAATTGCATAAAATAGGTTTCGATAGTTATGAACTACTCTAACAAAGTGATTCCGCCAGACTCCCACCCGTATGGGTGTCACCACCAAATTCTCGACAACCACCTAAAAAATCTTTTAAAATCTTTGCGGTAAAAAATCGATAAAAACCGTGCAAGACTCCACTTACACCCTCCCAATTTTGACTTTACATCCCACAAACAGAAAATTCTGGCGGAATCCCTGCCCTATTAGGTCCTAGCAATCCCATGAGCCCGAGGCGATTTGCTCATGAGTAATGGTCTATCACTCGTACTCGCACACGATTTACGCACCTTCAAACTTGTGAAACATGTAATACTGCAGACACAACAGGCTACACGTAAGTAAGTTAATATAAAAGTGTGTTTTTATATTGCATTATTACAGTTGGGAATAAAGAATTCCAAGTTATAGACGGTTATTTTAGAACTGCTATTTGAAGTATTAGTTTTAACACCTATTTGTACATAACAGCTACTGTTATAACTGTTACGGAAAATAGCACTTATGCCCATCCCTACTCCACCTGGCACTCGACCAGTGTAGCCAACTAGATTTATATTATGACAGCAAAATTTTCCAATTTTTGACAATTTTTTTGCCCCACTTGTGCTTTGAATTGGAACCTCAAATTTTGTGTGGAATGTTATTTTGGTGTAATCGACATATACGAAAAATTTGAGGGTAAGTTTTGGCATGACAATGTTGATGGTCTCCTTGTAAGAGTGGAACAAATGACAATTTATAAGTTTCAAGATACGTATTTTTGCAGCAAGTGAACATATAGTATTTACTCTTTCAGACGAGGAACACAGCTGCTGAAAAGTATAAAAATAAATTATCTTCACCGTAACAAGAACATGTCTAATACGATTACAATTTCCTTACTCTGTATGTTTCAGAACTGTTGTGTTCGTACCGTAAAGCTAGATCTAACGAAACTTAATGTGTAAATTATCTTTCTCAATCTAATTCACTACAACGGGAATAGTTGGTGTGGTGTCGAATTCTGAGGCGATACGGAATATCCCAAACGAGTCATTATTTTCTTTGTCTTTCAATTATCAGCAGAAACAAACAGGACAGAACTTTCCTAATGTTTTTCGTTTCATCATACCATATAATAATATTTTGTGTGCGGCGGTAACGTCGCGGTATTCCGATCTGTCATGGATTTGAAGCCCGCAGCTCAGTGGTAGAGCGTTGGCATGGAATTCGGGGGATCTTAGGTTCAATTCTAGCGACCGACCATCCTCACTGAATTTTTCAGGAGTTTTTCTGTTACACCAGGACAATGTTGAATGGTAGCTTCAACATATTCTGGCTGACACCTTCCTGCATCCTTTCCCCGAAGTTTAGATTCCTGAAAGCCATAAATAAAATATTCCAATTGGAAGCCTTCCAGTTTCCCAGGGTCTCCCTCAGATTCATCAGGAGTATGCCGCGATGTTACGCAGTGTTCGATTTGTAGATATATATATAGTAAGGGATATGGAAGATACAGTATAACACATATTTCACTCATTCTTTTCCCTCTCTGGAATTTGTGCAAACTGAACACTGATGTTACGGTAAGTAAGGCTCTGCCTGATACTTTCCTTATTTTCTACCTAACTTATCCCAATCTGAGCCAAATATGCAGAAAGCTCATAAATAAATTTAATCCGAAGCAATTATTACGTACTATGTGTTTTATTAGTGTGCTCATTTCTACTGTCAAATAGTTCCCATTTATAGTCGAAGGAATTTCAACTAACTGTTAACTTCTAATCATATTTGTACTAATTATTCGCGAAGAGAATATGTAACTGAATCTATAAAAGCTCCAGTAATTACATACAATAGTTTTCCGACAGTTATAACATGAACTACTTTACTTTACCTAACGGCAGTCTATCACTCTGCTCCTCTCGAGAGTGAAACGACCCCAACCCAGGATCCCAAAAGAGATCACACACACACTCTTCCTGGCTAGGTGAAGTCAAAACAGCAACACCAAAACAAACCAGGAATGCAAATAGGGTCGCCAGGAGCCTAGAGTACTCACTCAACGCATCTAACCTAATATCTAGCTCCAAACATATTCTACACCCTAGACGAGCGGAACAGAAATGCCTTCCAGATTTAAGAATATCTGGGAAAGAGGATTCCAGATCCTTGTGATCGCTGTGAAAAAAAAAAACAATAATTTAGATCGAGGGAGGAAATACCGGTAAGGCGACACCTCCAATCTTTTAATTAGATCGTCGGTTCATACTCTGAAGTACCAGCTGGTTCAGATTAGCGATAGATTAAGAAAGAAAAACGCAAATCTTTACTTGGGAATAATCTCAAACGATAATACGCATAACGACTCATATGTGACTCATACTGTCTTCACTCACTTCGAAGTCTACAGGGTGGCAAAAGACCATGTCTTACCTTTACCTTAGTAGGGCCCACACCTGTAGTCTGGAACGCAATTCCTGAAATAAAGACGAACGAACACCAGTGAATGACGGTCGCAACTCAATCCAAACGTCGTGTCATAACGCACAAATGCAAATAATATTTATTCACACAAATCACATGCTGGAGTCACTTCATATGTCAACGTAGAAATAACCAGAAATTCAATATATAGTTCCTTTCCCAAGTTATCACATCTCATCTGGCGAAAGAACCCTACCACTGGCCTACGGATTTATGAACCAACCTAATCTAATTAAAACGCATCACTCAAGACGATAGGTTTACCGAAACACAGAAATAATTTAGTATCGATTGCTGTCAAACTTCAGGTGATGATTAGTAGCTAAATTCCAATGAATATCATGGTAAACATTAAATAACTCACTGCACATCATAAATATTACTATTCACTGCATGAAGATTATCAACTAATGCCTTAAATCGTACATAGTTAACTGAGAGGTTTCTATACTACATTCACTGAACATAAACACAAGATTGTTCGAAGAAATATAAAAATTCCATAATTCCAATTTATTACACTGAACTTACATAATGCACGCTTTCGGATATGATAATCTCATAAGAATCTGAACAAAATTACTGTGGAGTTGAAAGAACAAACAAATTTGAATCGTCTATCTGGTATACCTTGAATTAGTTAAGCAGAACTTAAAGTTATTTTGTTGGATACAAATGTCCATAATTTCTATAATAATTAATAAATCTTACTGATATTTTCACAAATTATTCCCAAAGCAATGTTATTTTATTTAGAAAAGTTTTATTACATTATTACTTACAAGCATGAAGTTATTGTCCAAAATACATCGTATAGAAAGAATCAATTTAGCTCTATAAAATGCGTGAAATCATTACAGATGATTACTACATTATACAAATGACGTTCTGAATAAATATTGAAAAATGCAAAATAAGGTTATAAAATGTGACTTTTTTATCGGAGAATAGTGGCTGGAGTTGAAACCAAGATTATCGAACCATGTCGAATAATATTAAATTTACTCTTAACATCAAAAACGGTACGCAAAGATTGTCGAACAGACATGTCGCTAATTTGACTAAATAATGAAAATATGCGGTAGCTGTCAACATTGCTAACCGGGAATTTCGAATATTGAAACTGGAGACTAAAAATTGGCATATGATTATTGAAATCTAACGATCCGATACTTGTAATGTAAGAATTCTGTTAATAGCGGCCCCATACTGAAATTTAGAACATACTGTACATTTTGACAAATAATCTCAAAACCAAAATATTAAATTTAATGAGTTGAAATTTCGAAATAATGTCGCTGAAAAGTCCTGGTAGCACTTGTATCGGTTATATTCTTCTTACTACGACTTAATATATATTAACGGTATGGACGAAATCAATCGAAATATTATCGGAATATATGCAAAATTTGGCGTTTATATTTACCACTCGTAGATAGGGCTTAGGAAGTACAGATGACGGAAAGCCCATACGTCCATTCTTCTAGTCAATAAAATTGGAACTGAACTAACATGACGTAGGAGAGCAGTTCTCCCAGCAAACGGAGAAGAAGGCTGATTCATATCAATCAGCAAAAACCAAGTCACGAAGCACTGACTAGGGTCCAATCAAAAACAAGCACTAGATCCAAGTCATTGCTGCGTGACTAACGAAAACCTGGATGAATAACGATTAAAATCCAAAGCAAAAATTAAAACAAAACACGCTTAAAGAGTGACTAAAGCCAACCAAAGAGAATGAGCTAAGGAGAACACACATAAAGGAAACAAAACGGAGACTAAGAAAATAAAAGGGGGAGAAAATAAATGAAAATGGAACAGCAACTAGGCTGTTACAAGAGCAAGGAACAGAAAATTAAGTTAGTCTAAAATAGTACTTTTGCAAAATTTTTCTAAGTTGGGAACAAATAACTCCCATTTAGAAAGTTTTTCCTAAACTGCTATTATTAACAGCTATTTTAAGATATATATTTTAAAATAGCAGTTATTCCAATCACTGCTACGAAAAAGTAGCCGGTTTAAACAGCATGTTGGATTGATGGAACAAAAAAAGTCTATGTGTCATACACTCAGCGCCACACCACTCTGCGGAGCAGTTTCAACTTCTTTCACGTTTTTCTCAATACAAAGAAAATACTACTTAGACGTTTGTTCACGCATAAGCCTCAATTATTTAACAAAAATCTTCTGAAATTCCGTTCACAGAGATCCTACAGTCAGTGGCGAATTTACGCATAGGCAGAGTAAGTAGGTAGCCGCTTACGGCTACTAATTTTCACGGATGACAACTTTTTAAATAATAATTTTTTAGGTAGCTCGCGAATAATTTACTTTGATTGTTGGCAATATTGACTGCAACGACCGAAATTCTGTGACAAGCTAAGTTTGCAGCTCCGAGCTCTACGAATGTGCGTATACTGGGTTGATCGGCTAGTGTCAAAAGATACGTTCAAGCAAACATTTAATCTCGAATTTGAATTTTATTTATGTCCTTTAGGCATCCAAGGCTCAGGCGACTTTGAATCTCGGTTGTCCATTTTCAGTCTAATACAATATGAACCAAGGTTTCAGCTCTAACTCATTTTTTAAAAACTTGTTATCTCTGTGCTACCCTCGATTTCCTGATTTATATCTTAATTCTTAAGCTACCCACGGGCTGTGTATATAATAGTACATGCTGTAAATAATATTTAAGTTATTTGCAAGATAAGGATAAAACGGATTTTATGTGCAGTAACAGCATTAATTATTTGCAAGAATTAATAGAAATAACAGCGGCCCGCACAGCGACAATAAGCGTAAAAGCTGAGAATTGAAAAAACGGCCCACATTGAATTAGACTGGAAGTGGATCATCGAAGTTAAATGTTCCCTCCGCTGCTTGTCTTCATATATTTAGTAAATTATTAATGGCATCGATCAATCCAGTAACGCTCATAGATAAAGGAAAGGGATGAATGGTTTGTTGTGACGGAAAATCAATAGCTCTTAACTTCTTAAGTAACATGGTATTGCGGATATTCTTGTGTACTCCTGCGTCGAACTGTTCAGCGGAGCGTGCCTTCTTTGGCTTAGAAGAGTAAAAATTTATCTGTGCTCAAACATGAATGAGGATGTCTCAAATAACTAACCGTCATCTCCACAAAGGGTAACATTTTAGAAAGAATGGATTTGTTCAAAATCATTAATGAATTCGTTCAGCAGAAGACAAGGCGAAACATGTTAAAAAAGAGAAATTGATACACCACCTGAATTTTCTACTTTTATTACCTAGGAGTGAAATAAATACAGAATCAATAAACCTATTTTTTTACTAGACGTTTGAAAAACAAAACAATAGATAAAGTTGAATTAAATTGATGTTCTAATTTTCAACTTCCAATTATCTCAAAATGCAGAACCCATAAGCTCGTTCTCTTAAAAGAAATACATAAAAATTAAAAAATGAACTTTTGAAGATGTAATTGGATGGTACCCTGGGTTAAAAAGGTATTTGTAATCGAATTTTGTGATACTGTAAATTGACCTCCAATAAAAAAAAGAAAAAAAAAGAATGCTTGCAGAATTGCGTACTCATATTGAATTTCCATTTTGACAATTTCCGTAATTTAAAACTATCCCTATAATTCCCATCAGCTGAATAAGCGATATATTAAATAATGAAGAGGGGTGATAGGATAATGAACACACTCATTAGAGTAGCAAATACTTGTAGAGTTGTAATAAAACAATGATGTCTTTTCGTAATGTTTTTGTCAGTTCATACAAGATACATTTATGTTTAAACAGCCAAATAAAGACAAATTTACACGATCAAATTCTCGATAAATCATTCCAAGTACTCTTTGAGCCCAGTGTTTATTTTGAAGAAAAAAGGAGTGGAAAAATCTTGGGTGCCTACAGGCGGCAAGATTGTAAATCCGCCACTGCGTACAATGACATCATTAACTTTACAATAACATACTTACAGTCTCAACATACACGTCACACTCATTTAATTTTATATATTCATCTTTGGTAAATGAGTCTTGATCTAATATTGAATTTTCATCTTCAACATAGTGTGTTACTGACCAATTTTACACACACATGTTTTCTATGTTTAGTATACTTCTTTCATTATGTGGATTGTGTTCGACATCAGTTTGGGTGGATGTAGTCTATTCACGAGTTTCACTTACATGATCCAGAGTTCTAATCCTGGTTCGGAAAGGCTGTTGTTAAAAGTTTCAATGAAAGATTTATTATTTTATCAGAAACATTAAGTAATAAAATAAGATAAATATATTAAAAACATGTTAATACAATGTATTGAATCTCAATGGTGACGTGGGAGTAGAGGAAAAAACGTCCCATCTGCTGCTAGAGAAAAATGAAATTCAATTGATGTTTAAATAGTAAGAATGAAGACAATGAAGGGGTTCTGTAAAACATTGTTCTTAATAATCACGAAACAGTAATGCTAACATTTATTTTTACCAGGAGAGAACAAATGGTAGTTGTTTAAGTGGAAGAAAAATGAAGTTCTTTCTCGTATTTAGAAAAAAAATCAATAATTCTCTTACTTCTCGTAAGGGGGCCTTAGTCTATTCCTTGAGTGACAGAAAGACTATATAAAAAGATATCCAGGTACGATGTAAAAGGAATAAATGTTTCGTGTGTCGTATATTGGATTATCTTTAGGAGGTCTTCTCCGCCCCACCCGTTCTCTAACGTTTTTGCTTCTTTCATTCGGCTCCCCCATCCCAGTAGGCAAGTTTAGCTTAATCAATGGGTTGGAATCCCAAAATGTTTCACGAAAAGTCTTGTGTGAGAATTCCTGTACATCTTCTGTTCGTCTCACCAGATATCCGTTCTGGCACGCAACCAAAATGGAAATAAGGGAGAAAAGGAAGGAAAAGAGAAAGAGTCAAGGAAGGAACAAAGTTTGTGGAAAAGAAGGAGAAATGCAGAGAAAGGGATACAGATGAAGATCCCCCCCCCCACCTTTTTTCTTTCACTGAGGACGCAAATGTTCAGAACGAGGTTGTTCCGATAAACATTCCGCAATTGAAATAAAAACGGAGTTCGAAAGAAAGAAAGCAGAAGCTGGGGTTATTTGCCTTTCTGTTGTATTTCTGGTTTTATTCGGATCTTTTCTCATTTCCATCCAGAACATTTCTGCTTGAAATTAAACTATCTGAAAGAGTATTGAATCTTAAATGGAGTTATTAGTTTGGATTGGCATGCACAACTTTCAGTTAATCAAGCTCATACCACATTTGTTTTGTTGGAAACACCTTATTGTTCTTTATCCTTTGTCCACAGAAGAATCGTTTCTCAATATTTGTATTTAATTGAATTTAGATCAATGGTCTGTACACCCTGGCGGAACATTAATCCGTAAAATTTCTGAGGGATGGTGTCTGAGGGATGGCTTCATAAATTCTTGAAAAGGAAGTGAAGAACAGTAGCATCCAGAACCTTCCTACGTGTTAATGAAACATCCGTCAGATGAGACTGAGGATAGACCTAAAAACATCTTTTAAAATTACCAACGTAAGCAGATTGGCTTGATTGTAAGGTGCAGAATAAACAACTTAGTCAAGAGATTTTCAAATTATTCGCGTCGTTCTGAGCCCCATGCGGTCTGAAGATTATGGTTCAGTTTTGTATCGATAACAACGGATTCATATTTCGCAAGTGGTTCATCTTCTGAGACTTCATCGACGATAATATAAAGAGAAGAAACTGTTTGTTAGAAATGTGTGAAAATTTGTTTCCGGTGACCAAAATTTGATGTTGGAAAGCATACATTTTCGTTATTGTAAACAAGACATTTTCCGGGTAGAACTAACGAAAAAAAATCAAATAATAAGAGATTCATTATTACTGTCTTGATATTTGTGTACAAAATGTCGCTAATGATTTACGCATTTATTTTGTGTATTCCGTATAGGTTCAACTACAGTTAATCGTTCGTAGAAGACAAAAGAATGGTTGAATTACCTTTAATAGAGATTCAACCTATATAAGGCTTTTCTTTTCTTCAGCTGGTAGGAAATTCCTGTATCTTGATTCAAATATGCATTTGGCGAATAGCAAACAAACATCTATAACTAAGCGATACTGGCGAGGGAATCGTCAACACATAAGATTGCTTTTCCGACATACATGATGGCAAAAATCTTTCTCTAGCTAATAAATTAACTACAGTTAATAAAGGAGGTATTATCTGAGAGCTACATGGGGGAAAAACGAAGATTATATTCTATCCTGATTGGAAGGCCAGATGGAAGGAGACCGTTGGGAAGACCGAGACATGGTTCGGAGGACAATATTGGAAGAGATATTCGAGAAGTAGGTGTTCGTGATGAAAACTGGCTTGATATTGTCCAGGATAGAATCCCATGGCGAACGTTTGTTACTGCGGCGATGAACTTGCGAGTTCCATAAGCCATAGAGTTAGTTAGTTTAGTTATTATCTGAGAGTGTAGCTTAAGAACGAAAACTGTCAGAGATATTTTTTCCTACCTTCAATATCTAGAATAATACGTAAAACTAAAACAGGTATAAATGTGGTCGTGAGGTGTCACGCGTACCGCAGGTTTCAAATTTGATCCCGTATAAATGTTTGTGGATTTGAAATAGATTTGCACTTATATAATTGGGAGCGAGCGAAGTCAACGGTTAGTAAAATTAATGAAAGTTTATAAGGAGTTTCAAAATTAACGTCGCTTTCACAATACCCAAATACTCGTACTTGAACACTGACAACTATCCAAAGTTAAAAAAGGAAGACAAATTATCTTACTGGCATCCGCTGCTCTCAATTTCACTTGGTATGTGTTTAAATTTCTCCCTGCATCATTTCTTTTACGCTGGTGCATCATACTTTTCTTTAGTTCAATCTCTGTGAATCCATGCGTACGTATCTGATAGAAAAGTTCTACACGAATCGTTGTTTAGTGGATTTTGCTACACAGAACGGAAGGAAGACGTTAGAGATACCGATGTCTTTACCTGAAAGTTCAATGAGAAGAAGTAAGTTGGGTGGTCTAGCTGCCAGGCGTTAAAAGTATTGTTTTTCGCTGCTTTGTGTATAAACAAGTCAAAGCATGACAGATCAACTATTTCCACTTTTCATCATCTGTAGTAACGAGTTTGATAATGAAAATAAATTCTTTAACTAATGTAATACTAGTAGAGGTGATTTTTTACTAAACAAATAAAAACAGTTATGTTCCCTCTTCCCCGATATATGACCTTGAATTAAACTATTTCCGAAATTTTTCAAACTTTATGAAAACAAAAATGTGAAAGTATTGAAAATGAAAGTATTTAATTTTCTACGCAGAATAAACGTCAACTTTCTACAGTTAGTTAAATTTATTTTGGTAGTTTCCCTCCTTTGCTGAACTACACATAACTAGACATGGAGATTTCGCACCTTTTCTCCCTATATATCGGTCTGCTGCTATCCTCATCCATGTAGCTCCTGAAAAACGCTTGATTTCATATACCCATCTTGCATTTGGACGTGTCTCAAGCGTAAAGTTTATAATCAATATGTCTTACCTGTACTGATGTACGGCTGTGAAACTTGGACATTGAATGTACAAACGACTCAAAGAATAAGAGTCATACAAAGAGGAATAGAGAGATACATGCTAGCCATAATTAGGAGGGACAGGAAGCCAAGATACAATCAAGACTGCGAAACAGATGAAGTGGAGATGGGCTGCTCATATAGCTAGACGAAGAGTTGTAAGATGGATGACGAATATATAATTATAATTCACAGTCATATTGAACCCACTACTCGATGAGGTCTCTCCCGGAGGGACGAATTGGTCTTCTGCTCCCACGCTGACCAAACGTGTTGGGAGAAGAGAGCCGAAGCTCCCAATTGTGATCGCAACTGTCTTTTATTCACAACAGCTCCACAATTACATCACAATGCTTGGCAGAGTCGGGATTGGAACCCGGGACCTCATGATCAGCAGTTGGCGACGGTAACCACTAGACCAGGGGGCAGTCATATATAGATAGATAGAGGGATGGAGAGATCGAGCGAGAGAGAGAGAGAGAGAACGATGAAATTTGGATAAACAGGAAGTTTCATTATGAAATACAAACGTTTAGCTTAACAAAGCTGTTGTAATGTGATACATCTCCAACCAAAATTAAATTATGTTTTGAAAATTGTAAGTTCAATAACTAATGCAAACAAGCAATGTTATTCCATTAATAAACACACGAAAACAAAAACACAATTTTGTAGCTCCTAACAAGGAAATATCAACGTTCTAAATATACAGGTACGTATCTATTGCTCTTTTAAACTAAAATGCAAAGCGGTTTACGGTTTACTCAAACCGAGCTGGGCATATACTACAGATACACAACATTAACATGAAATTAACACTTAGCTAATCCAATCCTAAAACCAAAGGAAAATCCAGAAGACGACAGCTTTACAGACCTATAAGTCTTTCCTCCTGCGTATTCAAACTATTTGAACGATTAATACAGGGCATATAACTGTTTCAATATTGTAAATTTGATTATGAAAATTCTACTTGCGAAGCTTTCATGTGTGTGTGTAGGTTTATGTGCGTATCGGGGTGTGTGCGCGTGTGTGTGAAAATATACAAACCATATAAGAAGTCGTCTTAACGTGCAAATAAAAGAGAATATTTCTTCCATGGTCTCAATTACTTCGTTAATAAAGAGACACATGCAAAACTAGATATATATATAATACTACAGGGTAGATGGAAAATTGTTAAATGAATAGAAAGAAGGAAATAAACGGAAAAAATAAAAAATCTTGTATTTCGCGTGAAAGGTTGCTTATTTGATAGATACACAATGCCAGCTTGAAGTAAGAAAT
>JAGDQP010008982.1:39856-60886 GCA_022664845.1 Lepisma saccharinum
ATAATATGTAGTCGATTAGAGATGTACAACTATTATTCCATTACAGACACATTCTGTTGTATTGTAATATTATATTAAATATTGCACTTTTCTCATACAATTGAAAACGATAAAATGATAGATGACTGCGAGACGCTGACTCCCCAATTTCAAAGGTTTATATCTACTAACAGAAGGCGTTTAGGAAAACAAGAAAGATATCTGCCGAGAGAACATATCTCACCATTTATTACCTGACAGTTACAAACTTACTTACAGAATACAACATCATGAATGTGGCGTCCATTATAGTCGATGGTTTGCTGTAATCCCTTCATGAAATTTGCAAACACACGTTCCAGCATTGCACCGTCTATGGCCGCAACCTCTTCAATAATGGCATCTTTCAATTCAGATGCCACTGAATTGGGGTCTTACCTTTAAGGTGGCCCCATAAAAAGTCAGGAACGGACAGCTCGGGGCAGCAAGGAGGCCATGGAATGTCTCCAAAACGTGAGATGACCGTCCTGAATGTTTTTCTGAGAGAGTTCATGCTGTTACGGGCCGTGTAAGCAGTGGATCCGTCTTACTGAAGGTAAACAGTCCTTGGATCCACCATAAGTCTATCCAGCTTACCAATCACAAAGGTTTGTAACATGGCAACGTAGCGCTCTGCCGTAACGGTCACAGTCTATCCCACATCATTTGCAAAAACATAAGGTCCCACAATGCCAAATTGACCAACCCACATCATATCGTAACCTTAGGGGAATGTAATTGCTTTTCCATTATTATCTGGGGATTATTAGGTGCCCAATATCGCATATTTTGCTTGTTCACGGTACTGTCCAGATGAAAATGAGCTTCATCGCTCATAACCAGTAACTTCAGAATGGCAGGGTGCTCCGTGATCATGAAGAGATTGCAGCAAACCATTGACTGTAATGGACGCCATCTTCCTGATGTTGTATTCCGTAAGTAAGTTTGTAACTGTCAGGCAATAAATGTCAAGTTATGTCCTCTAAGCAGATATATTTCTTGTTTTCCTAATCGCCCCCTGTTAGTAGATATAAACAAACCTTTGAAACTGGGGAGTCGGCGGCGCGCCACTCTGTATAAATACCACAAGAGTGTTCCATGATTAAAAAGATTTAACTTGCTATACAAAAGTATTTTAGTAAAGACTATTTGAAATGACAGTAAAACAACCGAACCATCGTAGTTCAGAGATCCTGTTGGTCCGAGTTCCGTGTTAGCGCGCGGTCGCGTAGGTTCGTCTCTCGAGCCTGCCGTGTTGAAGCGAGAAATATTTTCTATCGCGAGTGTTTTTTGTGTCTCAGTGTACGTTTAGGATACCAGAATGAACACAGTCATCCGAAGAAAATTCACAATTAAGATAAATTTGAGAAGAGTTGCCCAAAAAATCAACACTTTTTTCACGAGGCAATCGCCAAACCGCTATTCATTTTCTTAACCCTCTTTATTCTATTACCTGATAGAATAAATAATGAATTCTTAATAACCCTCTTAATACGATTTAATTTTCTATCAGTTATTTTCCAAAATGGCAGATGCGAAAAAAATGAATTTTAAAAGAATCACTTAGTGGTGTCGTGGACTCATCGTGGTGTCCAAATATGTGTTTTCGAGGTTTCCAAAAATAACTGCAATGTTGTTTTGTCCGCCTGAGTGGTTGCTTTTGTTACATTCCTATTTAGAAATGGCGGATAAGAATAATGGGATAGAAAAAATTACTGAGAATGCTCATCATTGTGTGTAAATATGTTTTCGGGTCCATTAATGAACATTTGATGTTTTATTTCTGTGTATATTTATTTGAATCGGCAGTTTGAGAAGGCAATAAACGCCAAAAAATTGAAAATGTACTTTATGCCGGATTTGCTATCTGGAAGGGATGGTGCATCTACACAATACACAAAGAAAGCAGAAAACCATTAGTAAAGCCTTGAAAAACAGGTACAAAATAGAGATGGGCAAATACTGCTACTTTGGATAAATTGCTATCAATGCTACAACCTACTGGCTTAACTGATATTTTCCCCCGAAGCTTGCTAAGGGTAAATCGTATTGTTTCCTTTTTCTGGACCGTATTGGACTTGTGATTCATTGGTCCCGGATTCGGTACTCCTTCACTTTTTTTTAAGAGAGTACTGTTTACTTTGTGCTTTCGAAAAAAAACCTCTGCTTTTGAGATTAAAATTTCATCTTCCTTTTAGGTGATGAAAACAATGCGCACTTTAAACATTTCATAATATTCACAGACATACGTTAGAAAAAGTCAGGTTAAGTATTTTTTTCTACTTAATAAGCAATGAAAACATTTATTGCGTCAAATTGTCGCAACATATTAAAATTTCAAATAATTATTGTTACGGAATTATTCACTCTAGGATTCTTTACGCTAGCGAGAATATTGTCCCTCTCCGCAGACACTCGTCAGAGCAGAGAGACAAATACCTTGAGGTCAGAATCCAGATATTCTGACAGAACCCACAAAATGGTAGTTCTCAAGCATTATTTTTTTACGGTAAAAATAAATAGAAACCCTAAAATTCTGCTTACAACTTCCTATTTTTTGGATAATACTTCGCAAACAAAAATTCCTGGCAGACATGATTGAAAACAGCCAAGAACAAAATTCTGGAAAACTGATAGGATTAGAGATGAAATCCTACTGGATCTACAAAATCCGGGGCGGGCGCAGTCATGTGTCTTGTGCTTCTACTGCCCGCCAAACCTAACACATTTATATCGAAAAGGTGCACCCCAAATAACCCTTTGCGTTCCCCTAGATCCGGGTCTCCGGTTTACTTACTCTCTTACGTTTAAAGAGGCACGTATCTATAAATTCAGGCTTTCGATAGGGATCCACTGTGTGTCTGGGGCACGTCTCTGGAGGTTATTTCTCACATCAAAACAAGACGAAAGTTCCTCTGACAATTTTTTGACATGTGCATACGAGTAGTTTTAGAGATACAGGTGATAGAAAGCGTGGGAAAATTAATTTAGAGTTTTATATTTTTTAAACCACGAACAGTAATCTGATGCGGCATAGTATTATCAAAAACTTTAAATCTACTCCATTTGAAAATGTATATTTCAAATTCCTCAAAGGAAGCAAGGGATTTAAAAATATTTTAAAAGATGAGGTATGTCGAAATGAGCATGGATTTAACGACTTCTCGTGTGCGTAAAGCTGACACAGTCATTCATAGCATATAATTGGGCATTGATATATTCAATATATTTGATAAATAAATAAAACGTTCGACGAAATTATGCAATTTTTATTCCTACTTGTTATGCAACCACTATTTTTTTAATCGTTCGGTATATGGAATCTACTTGAGATATCGACTTGGCGCAAACGAATTATTATTTCCTGGTGGAAACTGTCCCATTCATGCTTATTAGGGTGGGCCGATTTTTATTTTCAAATATTGGGCTTCGAACTGTCACGAAAAGTCGTGCATTGCTACGAAATAAAGCCATGCCAAATATGGCCGTTCTAAAACAATATTTTTACCCGGGCCCCTGAACCCTTAAAGGGCCCAATTGCTTTTTGCAAAACAAGTAACAAAAATATGATACCAGTTTCGACATTTTGGGGTTCGAGTAGTTATGAAAAGTTGTGCATTGGTACGAAATGAAGCCGTGGCAAATATGGCCGCTTTTGGCCGTTTTCAAACTAAAATTTTCGCGGGCGCCAGGGACGGGCTAGATACTTTTTGACCCGGCTGTGTTTTGGCGAACAAACATGACATAACATTCTACAACTTTTGCACACTACGCAAATTCAAATTTCTAAAAAAAAAGTTTTTGGTCCCCCTGAAAAAGACAATGTTAGAAAGTTGAGTTTGAGTACCGTCCAAAACAGTTTGACCGCTAAAACTGGCTATATTTGACATGGCTTCATTTCGTACCAATGCACAACTTTTCATAACTACTCGAACCCCAAACTGTAGAAACTGGTATCAAATTTTATTACTTGTTTTATAAAAAAATAATTGGGCCATTTAGGGTTCCAGGGGCCCGGTTAAATATTGTTTTAGGACGACCATATTTGGCATGGCTTTATTTCGTACCAATGCCCAACTTTTGATAGCAACTCGAACCCCAATATCTGAAAACAAAAAAATCGGTCCACCTTAATGCTTATTTCGACCCACCTTTACTTCAGAGATTTTCTGGGACTCCCCTAATCCCTTCAGGAATCCCTTGCGCGCCCATTGCGGAACTTTGAAATAGGCTATGCATTTTTGGATAGTGTAGATATATCCAGAAAGTCTTTGACGGTACCATGCCGCCTCAGCTCTACTGTTCGTGTGATAGAAATATGAAGCTGTAAAGTTAATTTTCCCACGTTTTCGGTAGCCTGTAGCTCTAAAACTATGCACATTTCGAAAAATTGTCCGAGGAATCTCTTCTTGTTTTGTTGTGACGAATCACCTCTAGAAGTTCGTCGATGTAGTTCATAAACACCCTGAATATAATCACGCGTAATAATATTATACTAATTAAGCATGAAACTGAATTACGCTTCTCCTCCTTTATACTTGCCTGATTTAACTGTGTTTTGATACACTGTTTCCTCTCCACCAGTTAGTTCAAGCTCCGATAATTGCATAGGATAGTTCTATAACAGTTATAGTATGAACCTTAGTCCATATCTCTACTGCACATGTAACAGGATACGGTAAGTTAGACTAAAATATTCTTTTAAACTTGCCTTTTCACAATCAGCAATAAATATCTCGCATTTAGATACATTTTTTATAATCTGATATTTTTAATTGTTATTGTAAACATATTTACATATAGCAACTATTGCTATCACTGATAACAGCAGGTTTGCTCATTTGTAGCGCGAAATTACTGTCAGTTGGAAGCAGGGAAAAATTTGAATTTATTACTTACTTGTAACTGAGTTCATTGTGCATATTTTTTTTTATTTTTTTTTTTTGTAAATAACATCCATTTTAAGGTTTTTATTTCATTTTTCTGATCAATTTTTCCATACTTACATCTCACCACTTACAACTGTGCAGACGTTTCTTCCATAAGTTTTAAAAAAGAAATGAATCCACCAACTTTCTTTAATTCTACAGGAGAAAATACAATACCTGTAAACTAGCTGAGCAGTACGCAAGGATCTGAAGACGATGCACAGTTTTCTTCTGAAAATGCAGAAGACCATTCTGAATATTCAGTAAAATTTTGTATCCTTTCAATAAATAATACAAATTTTATACAGTTTTTGTTAATTTTCCACAAAACAGATTTTTGGATTTGTTTCCTTCTTCATTTGTACTATATGTGCCATCTTAAGTGGTGCGTAAGAATTTTATTATTTGAATGGGTTTGAGAGTCATGCCGGATTATTATTTTCTTGGGTAGACATTCTAGTTTTGAGGCTTTTCCTGGAATACCCAATTTTCCAAAATGGCAGACCTAAAAAATTTAATTAAAAAATCACTTATAATGCTAACCGTGGTGTCGAAATACATGTTTTCGAGGCTTACAAATACGATATTAGTCTGGTAGTCGTAAGGAGTTTTTATATGTCCATCATATTCCAAAATGGCGGATAAGAAGAGTGGGATATTAAAAAATCACTTAGAATTCTCATCTTGGTGTCGACATACATGTTTTCGAGGCTGACAAATACAAGTACAGTATTATTTTGGTAAGCTAAATAGGAGGGTAAGTCAATATGTGTCGCAAAATGGAACAGAAATAAAAGTTGAAATAGTTACCTAATAAAATTTGCTTTATTACATTCTTTTCTTTAGTTCACAATGGTTCGTGGTGTCATCAAATCTTGGAACATTAATTGAACTCATTTCCCGACGTCATAGAATGATGAAATTTTGCTGAGCAACGTAAGTTCGGTGACAATACAATATTCCATTGTTACTTTCATTCTATATATTTATATATTTTAAAAGCAAATTGTAAAACATTCTTTTTTTTTATTCTCAACTTCTTTATCCTAAAATAAATAGTAGCCTGCAACTAGCCTGGATTTTCCTGGTTGCAGAACACTTTAGTAAAACTTAAACTTTTGTAAACTTTATTTTTATATGAGCCACTCTACTTACTTTGGACTTCGGCCCGTCACGATTCGCCCTTTAGCTGTTAAAATCCATACCCATGCCTCTGCCGGAACTCGAACCCGGGACCCTCGAGCCGATGGCCAACCGCCGCAGACCGCTCGGCCATCCGGCTGGCAGAGCACTTTAGTATTTGGATCACAAAACATTTAACTTGAGAAAATGTATCCGAACATTGATATAACTCAAGAAAGAAATAAAAAAACATTTTAGACATTCTTTTCTTAATCCATTCGTACTAAAAGTAAAAAAAAAAATGTTTTATTTATGAATGACTAAAAAGAAAAGAGTGAGGCGCGTCATTTCAAGAATTTATAAAGTGACTGTATATGAGAGCGCCTTCATGCTTTTCTTTTTAGGCATGCATAAACATTTTTTTAAATTGATATATTTTAGTATGAATTGATAAGAAAAGAATATCTTTAAAAAGTGTTTTATTATTTTATTTTTCAGTTTAATCTCCATGAACATTTAGGTACTTGTCCCAGCGTTTCATGAGTCCCTCAAAGCAAACAGCGAAGAAGTTTTGGTTGGTGTCGTAGCCAACTGGTAACCTCTGGACGTACCTCCTCCATATTCTGGAACTGGTCACCACCCAGGTGATTCTTCAGTGGGCCGGAGAGATGAAAGTTGGATTGTGCCAAATCCGGACTGTAGGGCGGATGTTCCTGTTGTTCCCAGCCTAGGGACCGTATGTGAGCCACTGTGGGATTCGCAGTGTAGACGAGCGCTATCACCCAACAGAAGAACTCCATCTCTCAAAGCACCTGGACGGGGGTAAGATGGCTGACCGTAAGTTCGTCAGGGTTCTCCAATACGTGGCTGTAGTAACAGTGTCACCCTGGGCTAGACTGACACCTTTCCCACTTGGCACTTGAATGATTCACTGCCGCACGAGAGTGTAATTACTTGCGCTGTATACGATACACGGTGGTGCTGTCACGTACCCCAACATTTGCCTAAATAATTAGTGCAACGACTTACATTCGCTACACCATTTCACTCTGCAGAAATTTGAAGATATTTCATTTTGCGACTAACATACTGACTTACCGTCGTAGTTTCTTTTTATATATATATCAGCCATTTTCCAAAATGTCGGATGGGAAAACACTTAAAAGATTGTTTTTGTTAAATGGTTGTTTCTGTTACATTTGTCACTTGGAAATAGCGGATACGAAAAATAGAAGAGTAATATTTTACTTAGAATGCTCATCAATGTGTTCTAAATTTTATGTATTCGGAGCCAGTTAAAGAAAATTTTATATTTTATTGCTCCAAATAGATGTTTGTACTAAATGTACTTTTAAATGGTGTGTAAGAAAATTTGAACATTCCAGATTTCTAACAGTGAAGTAAATGTAGTCATTAACCACAGTTCCAGAGACTATTTGGTTCCGGAGAGCATGAATTAGTGGAACAGTTGATCTAGCAAACATATTTTCTGATACAAGAGTTCCTATTCAATTGAATTAGTTCTGGGCTTTTACCCTGCAATTCTAGCCCTGACAAATGAAACCATTGATATCAAGGAGCTGAGTAGTTATATTGAAGAGGCTAATTATCGAATTGTACCGCATGTAAACTGGGCTATTAAGCAAGGTTCAAAACGCATTGTTATTCTGCCAAATGGCACATATGTTGTAGAACTATTATATTACACAGATACATGATGATTTTCTTTGGCAAACGTGTCGACGAAGTATTGGTAACTTTTGGAAGTGGAGATAATCGACAATTTATTCCTTTACATAAACTTCTAGACAAGTTTAGATCTGAAATCTGTTATGTAATTACTAATTAACTGCTATATTTTAACCTTTGGTAGTGTTTTAAGTAAGGTCGGTACAAAACAAGCAGCTATTAAGGAAGAACAAGTGAAGTATCTTGAGCCCACTGATGAACATGACAATTTCTCACAAGAAGATGTTTCTAAAGTTGAAAAATATTTGGTGAAAGTTTGGTCAAGAGGTGCTAAAGTTGAAACAGGTCATGGTCTTATATTTGTTTTATACACACAATATAGAAAATCAATGTATATTCTCCCTCCGATATCATATTTAATTACATGCCATATTCAAAGAGCATTTATTTATTTATTTATTGAACAAGACAGGTAGGATACGTAGTTGAGGTGTTCAACATACATGTCATATTCTACACACATATATATTTATATATTTGGAGATTCATAGTGATAAATTCTGTCAAAACAATTCATTATCTTATATACGAATGAAATTGACTTATTTTTATATTAAATATATCTATATCAGGTCACGTTTTAAGAATACAATTATATAAAGATTACATTCTCCTAATAGGCGATATATCTAATACATTCGTTCTTTGGGCCGGGAGATGGAATACTGTATCACGAGGTAGAGTAAGTCTGTGCGGGACGTGCAATCCTATTTCTGACAATAAGTTTTCCGAGTTAATATTGCTATGTAGTGGTCTGTGTAGGAAAGATAATAGAAAATTAACTCATCTGTTTTCCAGAGATTGTAATGTGTATTTGTTTGTTAGATCCAAGTACTTTTCGAACTTAGGATATATTCCTGTTTCTTTGTAAGTTAGAAAGCGAACAAATTTAGACTGTATAATTTCTATTTGGCGAGTGTTCTTCTTTGTACTAGGATGCCATACTACTGCAGCATATTCTAACTTTGACTGAACATACGCTGTATATAAAATTTTAGAACATTAATATTTGAAAAATCGCTTCCTAATCTCATTACAAACCCGAGGTTACTATAAGCTTCACTAATAATACGCTTAATGTGCATATCAAACGAAATGTTGGGCTTTAATGTCACACCAAGATCCGTAATAGAATCTACTCGGATCAATGGTGAATCATTAATATTGTAATCGAATTTCAAATAGTTTCTCTTTTTCATATAAGACATTACACTACATTTTGTAATGTTTAATAACAACATGTTTGTTTTGCACCAATTGGAGACTGCAATGATGTCGTTTTGTAAGGCTAGAGCATCCGATTCGGAAGAAACAATGCGATATATTTTTAAATCATCTGCATACAGAAGTTTGTCAGAAGATGTTATTACAGCAGGCAGTTCATTTGCATATAATAAAAACAAAAGAGGTCCAAGGTTCGATCCCTGTGGTACCCCAAATCCTACGACATATTCCTCGGTTATAATATTTTTGTAACGCACACGGTGTTTACGATGACACAAATAAGACGCTACTAACTGACGAAGTTTCTCTGAAAAGTTGAGAGTTACAAACTTGCTAAGAAGGATATCGTGATTTAGATCTTTTACGTGGTACACATTTATCGAAAATGGCATATAGTATATTATAGAAAGAATCTACAGCTTCGTCGACAGTTGAACTATCAGATACACTCTCCCAATTTGCTGATGCAATGTCGCGGTATAATTGCTCGTAATTGGCTTTGGAAAAGTTGTAATCTCTTGTTTGTTGTTTAATTGTATGTTTGACTTGTTTGGTGTATAGAAGTTCAGCTATTTATGCAGGATGATGAACATCTTCAGGAACGATCGAGTCATGTTCATGTCTTACAATAATACTGTGAAAGTTATAAATAGAAAGTACTAAATCTAAAGTTTTGCCATATTTGATTCTAACATTGTTGAGAGATTTAAAATTGTAAAAATTCATCAAGTTGTATAATTCATGACAGACTGTTGTTGTGCTTAGAAAATCGAAATCAGTTCCTGTTACTAATAAAACATTATAATCACCTATTAGGAGAATACTACTTTCTGGTGGTAATACACTATATACATAACCAAAATAATCTTGATACACTGATAAAGGAGAAGAAGACAACACATATAAACATACAAGTAACATTATTTTCAAAAACTTTGGCTAGGACACAATCTATACCAGGAATATCAGGGGAGGAAATTCTCTCCACTCGAAATGTTTTATTTACAGCCAACAGAACCCCACCACCAGATTTTTTACCAGAAGCAGATAGATTTCTATCAGATTTATATCTATAAGGAACTCTCTGACACTATTTTCTCAAAATAAGGTAAAATTAAATGATGTAGACTATAGTTGTGAAGAAATAGATGGACAGGCTGATAATGCAAAAGTTGATATGTTCGCTGCATTTACTATGTGCATATCAACTTCTGCCTTATCTGTCTACATATAATACCCTCAAAGCTTCTCAATAATTTGGAAGATGATATTTTAATGTTGAAAGGTGCAATACATGAAAATATAAGGCACGTAACTCGAGAAAAGCTGGATTTATTTGCATAGTGTTCTGTAAATGTAACAAGCCAATCAAAAATGTACATTAAACATTTATCGGTGACATTGGTACCTTCTATATTCGACAAAAATCGAAGAATTTAACAGAATGATTATAATATATTTAGTCCTTTTCAGAAATACTTAAAATACAATATTACATTGAAAACGTTTTCTGTTTTACTTCGCTATAATATCATAAAAGCTACTTTAAGTACAACAAAGTTATATAGATTTACAAGTATTTAGTTTCCTGTATTATTATTACTGCGAAATTATTAATATTCAATATCTGAAGATAATATACCATAATATTCTTCAAATCATAAAGACTGTTAAGAAAATGACTACGATTTTCTGTTTTGTTCAATTCAGACATAATATTTCGTTAGACATTAGAAATCTTATATCCCTAAAAAATAAAGTACCGACACCTTGAAAAGAGATTACGTAAATCAAGTATGGAGAGAATCAAACGAATCAATTTACCTCTTTCAAAAATCCTAGATTTGGACTGCAAGATGACCATTTGTAAGTCTGGAATGTTCAAAACTTCTTACGCGCCATTTAAAAATGGTACATATAACACAAACAAATAACTATTCATTGGAATAAAACATCAAATTTTCAATAATTGACTCCGAAATTATACAGTTAGACATAATGGTGAGCATTCTCAGGTTAGTAAAGTTTTACTCTCCCACTATTTCTGAATGGCCAATATAACAAAAGCAATCATGCAGATGGAGAAAACAACATTATAAAGCTCTTTTCAGTTCCGAATGCAGGTGATCAAACCGCGAACAAACGTATCAACAAAGTTGAACAAACACGGACTCAGACAACAGACACACCAGTCGAATGGTGAATGCAGTGGTGCTAACTGAAGAAGTTTCGTGTGAATACAAGGCCTGAAGCGCTTTACTATTCTCCTACTTAATTGCTCAGCTACGAAAGGATAACAACAACAACAACTATTATAACAATAATAATTTGAAAGGGAATACGAACATTATGATAACTGTTTTGGCCAAGGTGCTAAGAAACTTAATCGTGAAAAGAGCATTGAAGTATCTGTTTTCACGAACTGTGAATGCTCCCCGTTCGCGGTCAATTGCTACGGAGATTAAAAAAACGAGGAGATAGAATAGACGCACCACGCAAAATGACAATGAACTTAAAAGAATGGGTATAAAGTAGTGGTATGGCTAGAGTTGCCTTTTGATTTCTTTGTTAAATGTAAACAGCTGGTAGAAAAACAAGAAGCCAGTTATTCTCTGGTTCGAGTTAGATAGGAATTCCGCCAGGATTTTCAGTTTGGAAGGTATAAAGTCAAAATTGAGAGTGTGTGAGTAGAGTTTTGCTCAGTTTCTATCGATTATGACCATAAACAAAAATTAAATTGAGGGTCAGTATCTCAAAAGACTCTGAAGTTTCCTTCCGGACTTCAACAATTTCAGAATCGATTCTTTCTATATCAGCTTTCCTTTGATTTATTCCAAAACGAGTATCCCTAACACCTGCATGAATACTACTGATTTTATCCATTATAAACTGGATAGTATCCACCCGAGCCTTAAAATCAATTTGTAATTTCGTTTTAACATTACTTATTTTCTCATCCATAGTAGTTACAATACTCTCTATTCCGCCAACTCATCTCCTTTCGGGGAAAGGACGTGTTGAGTGCATCAATCCCTGAGATTCTGTCATGATTTTTAGTTATGGGGCAAAGTAAAGTGGAAACAAAGTCAGGAGGAGCGAATAGAATTTTGAAGGACTTAAACCGATTTTTAACAGTAAAAATTTGAAATGTGGTGTGTGTGTTTGTCTATTTCGAGGGGTGACATCCCCCATTAGGGTGTCTGGCAAAATCCCTGATCAGGGCTTCTTAGCTGCCGGGCCTAAGAACACACAGCAGCGTAGGATATTGCGTGTTTGTATATACTTAAGCGAACAGAAATGCGTAAATATGCTCGAAATTCGTTTATATTCAGTGCAATAACGAATAACGTAATATTCTTTTTTAAATATTACGTATTCATTATCATGAACGAACAACTGTAGTGTATGTTGTACCAAGCGGCCGTAGCTCAGTTAGAAGAGCGCCGGTTTAGCAATCGGAAGGTCCTGGGAACTATCACAGCGGCCGCCCATTCTGACTTTTCCAGGGTTTTCCCCTCACTCACACCAGATAAATGCCGGAATGGAACCTAATAACATCTTCCCCACACTGTGGCGGTCTGGGAATAATGCTCATGTTAATATATGCCAGTATTCCGATTAACTGAGGTCATCAGAATGTACTGTCACTGTCGTATCCTACGCATATTCACGCTAGCGTTGACAGAATAATCACAAAGAAGATAATGGGATATTAGTCATTACAATATGTTTACTTATGACTTTTAGGCATCTCTGACTCTGGTTGGAATAGAGATGGGGAGAATTGGAAGGGTAGCTGCCAAGGTCTTACAGTTCTATCCAGGCTTTCGGTTGGTGAAACTGAGAGAAACTTTGGAAAAACTCAGTGAGGATGATTGGCCGTGCGGTTCGAATCCGCGCACCTACCTACGAGTCAACTGATTTGGTGTAAGTGTATCACTGTTTATATAGATTTTGTTCCGATGACGTACTGAGCCTAAGATGCCTAAAATCCATAAATCTATTCAATTCGTGCCCCGATGAAATGCCCAAGGAAAATATTCTCTTCTGATGCTTGGGACTCTTTCGTAAGATAAATTAAGGAGTAAAGGAATTAAAATCTCAGACCAACCATCCTGTTCCGATTTACTCTTTCAATCATTCCCCAACAAACGAATACAAAAATAGAGCTGTAATCAAACCAATATCTCCCTCCTTACCTACAGCGCATAGCGGGAATTAAATATTTATTTAATGCTCTGGGAAGGTACGTTGCAGATTTTGGGAGCTATATTTTTTTGGAGAATTGCACAACCATAGTTTTCAAAAAAAAAAAATTTGATTTTTTTTTAACTTGCTAAACGAGCTACTAAACACCGAAAATTGTTTTTTTGGTAAAATAGGTTCCGAAACACTCCGTTCAATGGACTCCAGCAGGAATTGAACCCGTGACTACGCGCATAGAAATGGAGCGTGCTAACTTCTCGGCCACTCGGAGTTCTCATTGTCTTTGTGTTAAGAAGATTTCACCGCTTCAGAAGTGAATATTACTTCCTCATCCTGTAAATGTTTGTATATTATTCATTGTTCAATTGAATTGGTTTAATTTATGGCATTCAGGCATCTAAGATTCAGTCTAGGGCAGGGGGGATAAAGAAGATATCAGCCAGAATCTAAGTTGAAGGTGCCATCCCGGCATTTGCCTGTTGTGACTCAGGAAAACCCCTGGAGAGACCTAAGTCAGCATGATCGGCCGGTGGGATTGAACCTACGACTTCCCGAACGCAAAGTCAACGCTTTATCATGAAGCTACGACAGCTCATTTGTGATTATACTTTGTGTTTTCTCTATTTAATTAGCGTGAACGGGATTCGAACTCGTCATATTTCGATTACTATTACGGCATGATAACCTCTGGAAACATCGTGTAATTACCTTAAAAGAAAGACAATGGACAATGTGCGACACAATATGCTACATTAGATATAGGCTTCTCACTACCCTTCCAAGATCAATGAGACCAATGTCTGGCGTACGTTGCGTCATACATCTTCCATTAAAATTCGAAAAATAGTCTATTGCACATTCCTTTCTTTAATAGAAAATCAACTAACAGGTATCTCTTCCTACCCTTACACTTTCTTTCATACAAGCATTATATTATGTTCGAATCATATTCTGCATTGGAAACATTGCTTCCGACAACGCGTTGTCCCTGTAAACATGAATGTTTTGGTGTTACTAGCGCCATCACAACAAATGCATTCCCACTGAAACAAGCTTCAGTTGCATTTCTCAATCTCAAAATCATATCATTAAGCGCTACGATGTGTTTTTAAATAAATTAATTTTTTCCAGTTTTGGTTTCCGCCATTTTGAAAAATGGCGGATATATAGGGTGCCTGCGAAGTAGTGGTGCAAACTTCAGGAGGGGGTTATTTACATCAAAATGAAAAAAAGTCCCCTTAAAGGAATTCAAAATTATGCATAGTTTCGGAGATACAGGCGGCAATCACAAATGACACCATAGATCGACAGATTATCACGTAATCACGTCTTAGCAAATCACACTCAAAATAATATCTGATATATCTATTTAAGTATTGTTTTTCATTGATGGGGGGACATATAGACAGGATTCGCAACTTAAGAATGTAATTGTCAAGGAATTAAATGATTTAATACGGCAAGCATAGAAATCTCCTGTAATAAGCTGTGATCGCCAATCATAAGCATAAATTAAATAGAGGTATTTGGTACTACTTACTTGTCGAGATATGACGTCATATATGATGATGACGCCATGATATTGAGCTCGTGTAGCTACGGAACTAATCAGATTTCAGAATTTTTTCAAGTAGCTTTATTCTTGTTTTGATATAAATATTACCTCCGGAAGTTTCCATCATTATTTCAGGGACATCCTGTATTTGTATAAGAAAAAGCTACTTGTATTACCAGAATAATATTGCATTTGTATTTGTCAACCTAGGAAATATATATATTTTGACTCCTGGATGAGCATTCTAAGTGATTATTTATATAAAGTTTTTCGCATCCGCCATTTCCAAAAAGCGTATACCGGGAAAACGTTGCAAAACTGGAATGTATACTAAAGAAAGAAATAATCAGGTATGACCCTCAATAATCTGGTATGACATTCAATTAATGAAATTTTCACGCACTACTTAAAAGTGGCACGTATAGTACAAAAAACAATTCAGAGGAATTACACATCCAATTTTCATTATTTGGTTCTGAAAACATGTATTTAAACTTAATGATGAGTATTCTCACAAGCAAACACGCTGATGGGACAGAAAATAGTTTCTTTCTTCCATGGTTAGAATGTCAAAATATGTGCCCATGCAAATTTTCACAACTCGAGCGCAATTACTTTGGGAGATTTCGATGCTATAATAATCAGATTGTCGTTTCTGGAGAGTGAAGAAAAAGCGTGGAAAGCAAATACCTTATATTCGTAAAATGTTGAAAGAAATGGAAACCAAATACGTAGTAATGAATAGTCGGTGGAAGGCGCTACCTGTTGGAAGGTATGTTCTTCACGGCCGCCATTTTGAAGTCCGCCATATTGAATCTATATTGGTTTTCTTAAATGGGAAGGATGCCGTGTTATGTGTCATTCTTTTTAGAAGTTTACGGGAAACACGTTTCTGAAGTCAGTTTTGACGTAAATGTATTATTGTGAGAGATAATGGTATATGGCCTTAATATAGACTACTTATGCAATAGCCTGAAAACATCATTTTGTCTTAAAATAATGAAGAAAATGTAAACTAAATGCATACAAATGCATATCGATATCGCAATATAATCAGAAAAAAACTGTATGCATTTAAGTTTCATTTCCTTCATTATTTCAAAATAAATTGAGTGTTTTCAGGTTATTGTATCACTAGCCTACATTAAAATCACATGCCACACAATAATACACTTACGTCAAAACTGACTTTAGAAACGTGTTTCCCGTAAACTTCTAGCCCAGAATGACATATTACACGACACTCTTCCCATTTATGGAAACCAATCGAGATTCGATATGGCGGACTTCAAAATGGCGGCCGTGAAGAACATACCTTCCACAAAGTACTAATTACTATGTATTTGTTTTCCATTTCTTTCAGTATTTTACAAATATAAGGGCATTTCCACGCTTTTTCTTCACTCTCCAGAAACAAGAATCTGATTATTATAGCATCGATATCTCCCAAAGTAACTGCGCTCGAGCGGCCAAAATTTGCATGGGCACATATTTTGACATTCTAACCATGGAAGAGTGAAATTTAGAACGTTTTCTGCCCCATCAGTATGTTTGCTTGTCAGTAAATTTTACTATTCTGTTTCTCGTATTCGGCATTTCTAAATAGGAATGTAACAAAATCAACCATTCAGATGGACAAAACAACATTGCAGTTGTATTTGTCAGCCTCGAAAACATATAATTAGATGATTTACTTTTTAATTGAGTTCTATTTTTAAAAAAAAACAACTAGTCAGACTACTAAAATAACAGTGTGCTGGTATTTCTTAGCATCGGAAACATATTCGACACCACAATGAGCATATTAAGTGATTTTTTTTAATTCCATTTCTTGCATCGACCATTTTCCAAAATGGCGGATATAAAAGAAACAATTACATAGACTGCTAACAAAATTTTGTTTTTGCATTTTTCAACCTCGAAATTATACATTTCGACACCACGTTGATCATTCTGACTGACTTTTTTTAAAAAATTCGTTTCTTTTATCCACCGTTTTGGAAAATGGCGAATATGGGGAAAACGTCCCAAAACCGGAATGTATACTCAGGAAAAGAATAATCTGGAATGAGCCTCAAACATATTCCATTAATAAAATTCTCTGCACGGGACCATGTTGTGGGTCCAGGACTACTATGCTTCTTGCTCAGATTTACCAATGCAAGATGGAAATGAAGCTACGCCGCAGATTCAATCACCGATCTCTGTACTCCAGTTGGTAACGTAGCTGACTTCGTATTTGTAATGGAGAACCACACTGGTTCGATTCTAGTTACCGGTCACCATGACAAAAGTTTTCCAAGGTTTTCTTGAATTTCGTTTGCAAATTCCGGTCTGATACCTGAACTAAAGCTCTGGGCCCTATCTTCCTCAACCCTGACATCAGGGATGAATGCCAAGGGACGCCATGCATCAGAGATGACCGATTGAGGGAAAATTTATCTGTAAAAGTCAAGAAAGAAGGCTGAATAAATGTGACTGCAGCCAGATATTTTTATTTATTTATTTACAAAACTTAAACTTTACGATAGAAAGTAATTTATCTAGCCCGTCTTGTTAGGTCATACTGAAAACTTAACATATTTTCATTCCCTTCGAATATAAAGTATATTGCGATTTGAAAGAGTCAATTATTAGTATTTTTACAAACATATATTTCGCTGTAAATATGACTTGTTTCTTCCTGAAAAGTCTCTCTTGTTTATTTCTTAATAACTTAGAGGCTTGTCCACAAAACAAGAGAAAAAGCCTTGAAAGTTGTAGGGTTTCGCATTACTTATTGTAGAAGGAACTTATTCATTTGTATCCGTCGCGTAAACATAGAGCCATGTTCTCTCATAATTGCTAAGTTGCATTTATTTCCTTTCTTTAGGAAAAAAAGGAGACAAGAAAATGAAAAAGAGAGAGAGGAAAAACCTGCTACACGTTGGAAGGATAACAACCTAGCCCAAAAGTAAAGTTTTATAAAGATCTATCTTTATGAGAACGTGGGACACCCCACCATTTGTCAACCATACATTTCCCTTACTGCCTACAACATTAACTAAAAAATGACTCATTTTTCTGGTGTTGCTTTATTTTTGGCGATTATGCAAGTTTATTTCTCTGTTATGTACAAGAGTACAAACACACCGTTTGCAACTCTCAGGCTAGATTTATGGAGGAAGGTAGAGAGAACGGAACAGCCATATTTTCTTGTTACAAGCCTCGAGGCCCCGAGTTCTGTTTGCAGAGAAAATTAACTTCTGCTTCGGTTTACTAGTTGACTAAAATTGTAGACTTACGTACTTCAAAGAAGCATTAAAAATACGTTTTTAGTTTAACATATGTGAGGAATGTTCTACGCATTAAATATACTGTGGCGAAGTGTCGAATAGTACCTAAAGTCAATGAAATAAGGTAATGAAGAAGTCTCAGTAGCCAGTTCTAAGGTTAAGAAACATAATATTCTGTCCAGTCTGCAAAAATACAGAAAGTAATGTAGTTTTGTTGTGTAATACCAACAATTGTTGCTAAAGTATTTTTTTATGATATTTGCTATTGAAATATTAATACTAGAAAAGAATGGCATAAAATACAGTTCTGCGTTTCAATTCTGGCGGCGCGAGGGCACTATTTTGGAAATTATTGCTCTCCCTTAGCTATAACCAATTATATTTCCTATTCTTCCTGGATTTTTATTAAACTAAATTGATCTCTGTAATAAAGTATAATGTTTTGCCATATACTTGAACTACAACGACAAACTTCTGGAGGTGATTCCTCACATCAAAACAAGACGAAAGTACCTGTGACAAATTTTCCAAATCTCCATAGTTTCGGACCTACAGGTTAACGAAAGCGTGGGAAATGAATTTTAAAACTTCGTATTTCTAACACCACGAAAAGTAGAGCTGATGTGGCATAGTACTGTCAAAGATTTTAGATCTGTACTATCCAAAAATTCATATTTCAAAATTACGGAATGACCGTGCAAGGGATTCCTCGAAGCTCTGAGGAGATTTCCAGAAATTCTCTCATGTAAAGATGGATAAAAATGAGTATGAATGGGACTGTTTTTCACCAGGAAACAATAATTCGTTTGCACCAAGTTGATGTCTCAAATAGCTTCCATGCACCGAACAATTAAAATGGGGGTGGTTGCGTAACAAGAAGGAGTAAAAATTACATAATTGCATCGAACGTTCAATTTATCTCTTTATGAAAGAGATTTCATATAATTGTCCGATTGGAGGCTGGGGATGATGTATCTCATCTTTACTCACACGAGAAGTTGTTTAATCCATGCTCATTTCGACCTACATCTACTTCTGAAATATTGCGGAATCCCCTACTTCCTTTGGGGAATCCCTTGCGCACCCATTGCAGAATCTTCAAATATGCATTTTCAAATAGTGCAAGTTTAAAGTCTTTGACGGTACCATGCCGCATCAGTTCTACTGCTCGTAGTGTTAGACATATGAACCCCTTAAATTTTATTTTCCTACGCTTTCGACCGCCTGTAGCTCCGGAAATATAGAGATTTGGAAAATTGTCACAGAAACTTTCTTCTTGTTTTGATGTGAGGAATCACCTCCCGAAGTTGGTCGGAGAAGTTCATAAACACCCTATATATATAATCTTGACTTAGCACTCAGTCACAGAAGCAGACATGACAACAACGGTGCTGGCAAGAATGTCATATGGTCATTATATAATTCCATAAGTGGTCATTAATCATGTTTTTACATAATTATTTCAGTTTGTGGTTAGGAATATGCGTAATTGGATTTGTAAATTAATTTTTGTAAATAGCATTTCATCCGGACCTGATATAGTGGGTACCGGAAATATTGCGGAATGAACCAAAACCAGTACTGCTGCCTTGCAGTTAGTAGAGGGATCTACAAAGGCTACGGGGGGGGGGAAACCCAGAACAAAAATATCGTGATGAAGAAAAGAAGCTTTACTATTACCACCCTGAGGCTGAAGATGAACGACGTCTGCAAGGCTTAGAGATGGACAGACTACCTTTACTGCAAGGAGAACTCTACACCGCTAAAGTATGTCAAGAAATGGTAACATGGATACTCCTGGATTCTACTGGGTAAAATATTCTGGAGGTAAACTAGTCCCTCGTTCGGATCTCCGGGCGGCGACTGCTTCAGGGGGCCCAAGAACAAGATTAAGAAATATCTCAGAATAGGAACGTCTAACGTACTAATGTTATACAAAACGGGCGCTCTTCAGGTGGTGGTACGCGAGACCGAGAAGTACGAGCTGGACATATTAGCGATACAAGAAGTCCGGTGGGAAGATCAAGATAGTATCCGACAGGGGAAATACACTTTCTACTACGGGGGAACTCAGTCACACAATTTCGGAGCAGGATTCCCCATTAAGAATAGCATGCATCAGGCGATTCAGAATATAGAGTTTGTAAACAAAAGACTATCCTACGTTACGGTACTTACTCGATGGTGCAACATGGTTTTAATAAATGTCTATGCCCGACCGGTGAGGCTGATGGGAACGGCAAAGATATATTCTACGATGAGCTAGAAAGGCTGTTTGGCCGACTACCGAAGTAATATTGGGAAATTGTGTTGGGTAATTTCAACGCAAATGTAGGTAGGGAATCAAAATATAGACCTACTATAGGCAAACATAGTCTTCACGGAAAGACCAACAACAAAGGAAAAAGACTGATAAGTTTCGCGATTTCGAAAAACCTACTAGTAAAGAGCACGTACTTTGAACACGAAGACATACACAAATTCACATCCGTATCTCTGGATCCAAAAACCCTCAACCAGATCGATCACATATTAGTAGATAGATGAAGATGTACCAACATAATAGACGTTAAGTCTTACAGAGGAGTGGAAGGTGACATTAACCATCAATTAGTGATCACAAAAGTAAGGGAAAAATTATGCATAGCGAAAATAGAAAGCAAGGGATCAAAACAACTTAAATTCGAAGTTAAATGATTAAATAATTCGAGCATATAAGCAGATTATTAACTAGAATTCTCAAATAGGTTAGAAATCCTAGCCGACTCGAGTAATATTAATGAAGATGATATTAGTAATGAAACTGATGTAAGTAAGATGTGGGAGACAAATCATGAAACAGTTAAGGGCGTAACGAAGGAACGTGTAGTTAAGAAGCAGCAAAGAAATAAACATTGGTTTCATGAAGAATGTCTTAAGCTTTATGAGGAACGAAAACAAGCAAGGCAACGAT